>WSYH01000846.1:40418-158861 GCA_036426205.1 Ascaphus truei
TGACACACACACAGCCACTGACTGACACACACACACACACACACACACAGCCACTGACTGACACACACATACAGCTACTGACTGACACACACACAGTCACTAACTGACACACACACACACACAGCCACTGACTGACACACACAGCCACTGACTGACACACATACAGCCACTAACTGACACACACAGCCACTGACCTGCCAAGACACACAGCCACTGCGTGCACACACTGACCTGCAAGCCCTCACACAGTCACTGACCTGCCAACACACAGCACTGCAGGACACAACACCTCCCTACATACACAAGTACACCACAGATCACACACAGCCACTGACCTGTACACACACACAGCACTGACTACACACACACACCACTAAACGACCACAACCCACACAGCCACTACTGAAAACACAGCACACTACCCACATCCCTAACTACACACACACAGCCCAACACAAACTGGCGTCACCCTGCTCTGCAAGACACACACTTCACTGAACCTCCAACAACACAGCACCATACCTGCCACCCTCACAAACTGACCGTTGCTACACACACACCCACGGACCACACCTAACAGCCAGCACGAAAAACACACCACACCACTACACACCAGCACACTGCCATACACTCAAACACAGCCACTGACTCACAACACAGCCACTACACACGCCACCAACACCAGCCCAAACAACCACACAGCCAAACACACACATACCAACACACACACACCACCATCGAGCCACACGACACACCACACACAACACACACACAACACAACACCACACACTATACCAGCACACACACACACACTACCACCACACACACACAACAACACATTTCCACTAAACACACACATCCACTTACTGACACACACAATCCATTGAACTGACACCAACAAACCCAACAAAGTCACTTACATCATAGCACACACACGACACACACAAACAACCACTGTTACTTGCACAATCACACTGACCTTAGACACACTGACACCCACTGACTAACACAACATGCACCCATGAAACACTGCATGATAACACAACACACCCAGACATCTCACACAGCATGCCACTGAACTGCCACTACGCACACAGCCATGACCTCCCAACACACTCACAAACACACCACGACCTGTGCACACACACGCAGCCACTCATAAGACAGCACAACACACACACACGCCACTACACACACAGCCCTAACACACGCCCACTGACTGACAACCAAGCCACTGACTGACACACCAGCCCACTGGACTGGACACACACCCAACAATCACTGACTGACCACACAAACAAACCACTGACTGCACACATGCCCCACACTATCCTAACTCATCTCACTCACTGACTAACACACTACAACTGCAACCCCATTGAACTACACACAACACAGACACTCACACAGCCCCTACTGACCTGCCAACACACACACACCACGCTGACCTTTCCCAACACACTCACCAAACTCAGCACCACTGACATGTGCACACACAGCCACTGACACACACAGCCTACTAAACCCCACCACACAACAGCCACTAAACACACACATGCACATGCACTGACTGACACACCAGCCACTGACTGACACACACACACAACCACTGACTGACACACCAACAAACCACTGATTGACACCAGATGCACCCATGACTAAACATACACACACATGCCACTTGACACACACACCACACACACACACACCACACAACACACACACACACACACACCACACACACCACACACACACACACACACACACACACACACACACACACACACACAACAAGTGTAAAAGTTAGTCTTCTGCCAAGTTTTGAAGTCACATTGGATATTTTTTGTGCCATTAATCCACTTAAGCACGTCAAATAACAAAAATATTAGTATTTTTCTTCCCTTCTTAAAGTGCTGTAACGTAATATATTTTGCAATGTGTGTTACAACACCTTTAGACATTTCAGGATTGTTTGTGGGCAGTATACAACACATCATGTCCAGCCAATTTTAAAGTTAATGCGGGTTATTGTTTGACACTGTTATCACATGAAGCACTTTTTCATTAAGCATTTTCCACTTTCAGAAAGTGCTTAATGTACATAATTTGCAGGCGATTTTATGAATGAAACCATGACATTTGTCAGGAGACCACCGCTTGGGGGCGGGCAATGCAAAAAATTTGGTTATTGTGCAAAGTTTTTGAAGGCAATTGTGTGTGTGTCTTGGCCACATTTATCCCCATTAAAGCATTTTAAACACTTAGCCTTTAGCCTATATACACACCACCACACACGACACACATACGCACGCACGCACCGCGCGCACGCACACACCACTTACACACACACACAACAGTCACCACTACTGGACAAACACACATCAACAACACCAGCCCACATGACTGACACACACACATACACACACACAGCCCACTGACCAGACACACACGACAACACGCCATTGACTGACCACACCCAGCACAACACACACTCACACCACAAACACACAACGACAACACACACACACACACACCCACAATCAAAACACCATCCATCACTCAACACACACACCACACAGCAACCACACACACACACATTCCACTTATACTACGCCACACACACACACATCCCTTACACCACCGCACACCATACTAACGCCTCCCCAAACAAAAAAAAATTACCCACCCCACATAAATACTTTGGACTGACACATACACACATCCATTTTCTGTGATCATTGTCAGGTGAGGGGTCGTTTCCCTAGTGTTTCATAACCTTTTCAACTGGTGGAGCATGGGGGGGGGAACCATCTTGGCTCCCTGGTAGCAGGCACCGTACTTCTGGCTTTCCACACACACACACCACACGACAACATCACACACACCCACACAACCAACACCACACACACAACACACACACACACATCACACACTCACCACACCACCCAAACCGCACACAAAGCAACTAGCTCTTGACTTGCAACACACAAATACACCACACAAGCCACTTACTCAGAACACACATACACACACACACACACACACACACACACACACATATACACACCACACACACACACATCACAGACCCAGCCCATGACACCATCACGCCAACCGACTACAAGTAAGCGATCCATATACCGGGTTTCCCTGGTAGCCATTTGACAGTGGTCTACCTAAAACATACCCCTTTTTTCACACCACACACCAACACCACACACACACTACACACACACGGCACACACAACACACACACACACCCACACACACACACACACACACACAAATCACACACACACAGCACCACACACACCACACACCTACCACTACACACAACACACCACACACACATCAACTGTACTTACTCACACACACAAATACACACACAAATCCACTTACACACACACACACACAACCATGCACACAAAACACATCACCCACACACACAACACACATCCAAAACACAAAAAAACCCCCAAAAAAAAACACACACACCACACACACACACACACACACAACACACACATCACACAACCACACCACACCACAACCACAGCACACACACACACAGCACACACACTTTCACACAAACAATCACAAGCCACTGACACACACCAACAATCAGCACACCTACTATCAGTATTCTATCAACTTTACTGTGTCGCTGGTAACATAGGACAGTGGTCTACCATACCCACTCGTTCATACTGCAGCACACAGTATTGTAGATAATTGCAGTTTACCTTCTAATCGATCCAGAACACCTCATTTAGTGTTCATACCCATAGGATCCAAGCGTTTAATGATAGTTTTATTACCCATTATTTTAATTTGTTGCAATAAAGTGTATGTTTTAATGTGTTCATCATATCACCCTTAAAGTGACACACACACCAGCTCTGAGGAGCGCCCACGGGGGGTGAGGGGGGTGTCCTAGTTTTCACTATGGAGCATGGGGGGGAGCCATCTTGGGCCCTGGCAGCAGGCACTTCACTTCCGGCTCTCACTGCTGAGGCTCCACTGTCACTAACCCCGCCCCCACCCTCTGCAGACACACCCAGCCTCAGCTCTGTTCCTTCTCTCCTCTCCGCCAGCATTCTCTGCTCTTTGCTGCCCCCCTGCTCTGATGGCCAAAACCGGAACAGCGACAAAAACCCAGGACATTTGAAAGAATGCAGGGCAGCCGTGACAGACATTAAAAAAACGGGACTGTCCCGGCTAAACGGGACATCTGGTCACCCTATTGTGTCCTTAACTGTGATATGATTAAAAAAAAAGGGGGGGGGGGAGCGGACATTGTTGTTTGGCAAGGGCGTATTTTATTTATATAATGCCAGCAATGTACGTAGTGCTTTACACATGTAACAATATAATACAGATGATTATAACACAATACAGGAAACATACATAAGATCAGACACTGGGGATGAAGGCCCAGACCCTGACGTGGCTGACGGATCGCTCATTGGGGCTTAGGGCCAAGGGCGACTATTCCTAAAGTCTGATCTTATGTTTAATGCTCTGTAAGATAAAAATATACATACATCCCAAAATATAAACAATGTACCCCTATTTCTGTGGGACAAGACTGGTTATTAGGCATCCCAATGTTAGAACAGAAGGATTGTGGGGATGGGGCAGAATTCATGTCTCTTCAGCTCAAAGCATGTTGGGTGTTGTAGTCCTAACACCTCCTCCCAGCATGCGCTCCTTTATTTGGGCAGTGTTAGGGGCTGAGGAGGAGATGTGACACATAAAAGGAGCAGTTAGGGGAGGAGCTGCTTTGTGTGTTATTATAAAGGGAATATATGAAAGTTTGCACCTGTAACTGCCTCTGTTTCATATTTTCTGTGTTAATTAAATTAAAGATCAAGGAACAAATGTGATATAACTTTAATAAGAATTGATATGACACAGCCTTCTCCAGCCAGCACCTCTTAGTTTTATTTCCCCTTCTCTTCCTAATATCCTGTATGTCCGGCAACAGGGATATGATAACTATTTACAAATATATTTGGGTACAATACAAGGAGCTTTCAAAATAACTATTCATCCCAAAGGCAGTACAAAGGACTTGGGGTCATCCCTCAAGGTTGGAGGAAAGGAGATTTCACCAGCAACAAAGGAAAGGGTTCTTTACAGTAAGGGCAGTTCAAATTTGGAATTCATTACCCATGGAGACTGTGATGGCAGATACAATAGATTTGTTCAAAAAAAAGGTTGGACATCTTTTTAGAAAGGAAAGGTATACAGGCATATACCAAATAAGATGTTGATCTAGGGAGTAATCTGATTGCCAATTCTTGGAGTCAGGAAGGAATTAATTTTTCCCCTTATGAGATATCATTGGATGATATGACTCTGGGTTTTTTTGTTTGCCTTCCTCTGGATCAATAAGTAAGTATAGAAATAGGATAAAGTATCTGTTGTCTAAATTTAGCACAGGTTGAACTTGATGGGCGTATGTCTTTTTTCAACCTTATCTAATATGTAACTATGTATGTAACTATGTAACAGGAAGGGTCAGGAGACAGGGAGGACAGAGGCAGGAGAAACCCCTGACTCTGGCCTTGGGTGTCCCTACTAATACAAACATACAACCCAACATTCAATAACATAGCCCTAATCCCATGTGACGAAGAGGGGTAGGACAGGCACTGCTATCCTTCCTCTGCAATATAGGATGGGGTCCTTTCCCCCCCATGCTGTGACACCTGTATGGGATGATACACTGAAGGAAATGCTGCAGGAGAGGAGGAAGCGATCAGAGGTCTCTCCACCTCCCCCTGGGTATCACTACAGCTTTCTGCCTGTCTGGGAATCACAGCCCAAAACTGCATTTTATAGGGACCTTAAAAAATGAAACTGTCCCTGCAACATCAGGACTGCTGGGAAGTCTGGGTCTGTATTAGGATTAAGATACAGTAGAGGCAACGTTTATTCTAACATTTGCCGTAAACTAGCCGGGTTACATTCTGGGTATGTGCTGGGTATGTGCTGGGTATGTTCTGGGCTAGTTTGAGGCACGTTTAAGGCATTTCTGCATTGACTAACGACCCATAGAATTAACACAGCAGGGATCCCTGGCAGTCCCATTCAGTTTGAATGGGACTGCCAGGGACCCCCCGCTGTTAATCTGATAGGCCATTAATCAATGCAGAAATGCTGGGGCTAGTTTAAGGAAAGTTTAAGGCTTGTATTCAGAATGTACCTGGGTGTTTCCTGGGTTTTTTGGGGAATTGCCACTGGTTTTTGTTAGAATAAGAGTTGCCTCTACTGTATAAAGCATTGTCTGTGCAAGTGTGTATTGGAAAGATGGAGAGATGACCACGTTGTGTGGATGCTGCTCTTAGCGAGTTCTGTGTCTCTGAGACGTAACATCTATTCTGCTGTCTCTGCCTGTCTCCTGTGACAGGACCATCGGTTTCTCCTCATGGAGTTTTAGCTAGGTCCCCCCTGGGTTCCCTTTTTCCTTCCACTTACCTCCGATGCAAGGGGGAAGTTGTGGTGGTGGCTGGAGCAGCGAGCATGTCGCCGGGAGCTCCGCAGTGCACCCGGCTAGTGGGGGCCACCATCTTTTAAGTCGCGCATGCGCATTGCCGATTTGCGCATGCGCAGTGGCAAGCTAAGTTGCGGCGGCCCTTATCGATACACGCACATGCGCAGTGATGTGAGGGAAGCGGCGGCCAATAACAAGGGAGCTCTGCTAGTGACTACAACACCCAGAAGCCTCTGGGAAGTACTCCATGTGACGTTACACAGCCAGTAGGTCTGAAGCTTTCTACTGGCAGAGGAATTGATACATTTGGCATGTCTGGGACCACGCCAGTCAGAAGAGGGACCTCTAAGGAGCAGGTAGTGTCCAGGGAGTCGTGCTCCCCTGGGCTAGTCCAAACCTTTCCCGTTAGGCCCCAGTTAGGCCCTGACTCACTGTAGCTTGTGGCTGCTATAGGGAAAGACCATAGTCAGGGACCTTTCCCCAGTAGCTGCACAAAGTCAAGTACAGCACCGGTGAGATGCCACACGGTGACTGCAGCCTGTGGACTGGGAACAGACCAGCTACACGGTAAAGATGGTAATGTGATATTATCCACGGCGGAATTCACCCCATGCGGAGACGGGTGACAACGTTGGATCAGACGGATCCTCCTTTTATTCTGCAATACCCAGATGATGGAGCCCCTGGCTGGTACCTAACCGAGTGCACTACCACTCCACGGGATAGCGCTATCTCCAACACTTTGGGTGGCCTTGACATTGGGAAGGGACATCAGGGAATTGGTGCCTGGCAACCAATGTACTCTAGGGACACTCACTGTTTGTTTCAGGTTGGGGTCCCATGTGGTACAGGGTACCAATATAATTGTGTGCAGTAAAAGTTGTTAGCATATATTTGTGTGCGTGCATCATTAGTATTGTTCCTGTAAGAGGATTATCCCACCACGTTGGGATCCCTTGCAGGGGGAGACGCTGTCACCCGACGAATCAGGTACATCCCAGGATCCCAGCGGCGGAGGTTCAGGCCTTCTGTGAGCCACAGGTAACACACCAAACACACAATAGCAACCACATCTTCCATGGGGGGGGGGGGGGAAATGCTACATTTGGAGGCACTGCTGAGATCTCAGACCTGGGGTGCCCTACTCAAAGTCAAAGTTAGCCGTTCATATTCCCAGCATGTTCTCTCCATCCAAACAGGTTCACAACTGGACTCTGGAACTGAAAGATTATTCCCGACACGTTGTTGCGGTGGGGGACGTAACCTCTGGCATCACTGTCACGGTAACTTATGACAAGATATAATATACACCAAATAACTGGGTTGAACTGAACGAGGCTTAGATATAATAAAGTATATTTATTCCTTAAATAAGTGTACACAGCAATATAGTACAATTAACAGGCAAGAAGGTAACACTTACTTAGGGTTTGGAATGAAGAAGTATCAGATAGCAATTCTCCAGCAATCAGGTATCAATCAAGAAGTAATCAGAAGACAAAGACTGTAGGGTTGACAACAGTTTATATACCTTTGTAACCCTATTCTTGACATTGAGTACAGGCTATTGGAGAATAATTACAGTGGCGGCCGATCTGAGTCAGACGGCTAGATCCGCGGTTCTCAGATTATCCCGGTTAGGTGCGTTTTTTTGTCGTTTTCGCCCGGAGTGAACTGCGTTATTTTCGCGCTCGTGATATTAGCATTTTATTCTCGCTGTCTGCAATACTGCAATGCTGTGTAAAAACTCAGGGGGGCGTTTGCGAGCTGTTGTCTTGGAAGTCTAATACCTTCGCGGTTCAACCTACGTCAGTACACAGTCTGTGTGTGCGCGCGCAGTAATTGTAAATTTGCATATTTAAAGTATACATGCATTTGCAGTGCTGTGCTGCTGTACGGTATGTCACATTTGAAAATTGTTGAAACGCATAGACGTGTACAGTACTGTAACAGTGTCACATTTCGGCATATACAGCGCTCTCCCCTCGCTCAGGATAATTAACTGCACTGCAGGGTATTTCAACTTGTTATCTTCTGTGCAATGCAGTACATCTCTCCCACACCATTCCTTTGAACGTGTGTCTGGTTTCAATCACATTCCTGCTTGACAGCAGGAATTTACTGCGCATGCGCCTGTTACTTCGCCCACCACTGCTTGCTTGCTTGCCTGAGTGAGTGACCAAAAAAAAATTAAAAATTTTTATTGTAATTTTTTTTTCTCCACAAGAGACTGCAAAACAATTCTTACTGTATTATGATATTCAATCTGTGCTGTAGTTTTTGACTGCGACCCTGCACAAGGTTGATTTGTGTGCTTTTTACGTACTGTATTTGGGGGTGTATTATTATGATGAACTGCCTTTTGAAAACAAAGTATGTCTTTAGCTTTGAACTTCATGCAGATGTACCCTGCAGCCCCCTCCCCCATGAACGCTAGCTCAAGGATTTGAAATTCCAGGGAGTCGTTAATTTTCTGAATCTTGCCATTGTGTTCTTAATCCATCCATAGCCGACCTACAAAGCCTCACTGCGCCTGCGTGTAATTCTCTTTGCGATGGGAGCTAGCTGCTTACTGTGCATGAGTCACCCAACCCCCCCCCTCTCCCAGGTCCACGTATAAATATTGCCATTGTGTTCTTAATCCGTCCATAGCCGACCTACAAAGCCTCACTGCACCTGCGTGTAATACTCTTTGAGATGTTCCTGTAACTTCACCCACCACTGCTTGCTTGAGTGCCCCCCCCCAAAAAAATTAATTATAATTTTAAACTGTTATTTTATCAACAAGCCTGCAAAAACAATCTTGATATTACGATATTAAATCTGTGCGTTTGCCTGCACATGGTTGATTTGTGTGTTTTTTATGTACTGTATTTGGGGGGGTGTAGGGATCAAATTACAGTATTATGATGAACTGCCTTTTGAAATTACTGTACTCTACAGTACAGTATGTTATTTCTTTGAACTGCTGCACAACTAATCTTTCATCCCTCCCCCATGCACACACAAACTCTTATCGACAGACACCTCCACAAAGTCATTCATTTTCTGAAGTTAGTTAGTCATTGTGTTTTTAATCCGTCCCTAGCCGAGCGTCAATCACCTCACTGCGCCTGCGTGTACTCTAATCCTTTTAGAGATTGAAGCTTGCTGCTTACTGCACATGAGTCACCCAACCCCCTCTCTCCACAGAGTCGTTAATTTTCTGAATATTGCCATTGTGTTCTTAGTGTGAGTTATAGCACCTACAAACCACTCCAGCTTCATGCTTCTCCGCCCTCATGTAAACAGTTAGAGTGGCTGAGTCTTTTGATCATTGCCTGGTTCCTAAACTTTGGGACCATTTGCATTCCTTAGTGTGCAGGAATCTTCGCGGGCTTTTGTCCCCGCTTTGAAATACAGTATTATAGTAAATACACCAACATTTTAAAGTAACCGGTTCCGTTGGGTCCAGCGGGTCCACTATAGCGTCCAAGTTTCAGCCCGCTATGACCTTCAGAACCAGAGATATGCAAATACCACATAAACCGTTTCTTATTTTATTACAAAATTCTCCGCTGTAAAATAAATCACAGTTTTTCACTCATTCCCCATTGAAAACAACGGGCTCCGTCACCATAGGCTTTCAATGGTGAACCTCTGCCATTGCGGCTATGGGAGTCTGCCGCCATAGACTTTCAACGGGGCATCGCCGCTGTTGAAGCCTATGGGGTTTCTCCACCATAGCTGGTCAATGGGAAACGGTCGCCATTGAAGTCTATGGGAAAAACTCACGAACATTTATGGTGGTCCATACTCCGTCGGGTTGGTCAGAGAGGGTCGGGAATGGTTCTGCGGTCATGCCGGAACAGTGACTACAGGCAACCCAAACCACGGCCCTCTGGACCCTCCAGAACCGGAGATACGGGCTTATGATTTTCAGGGTTAAGGACTTAGCCGTTTTCTCGTGCTGCTTCTGCCGTTGCCATTGAAACCTACGGCGCGACCCACTCAGCCAGCACGACCCTTTCCGGGGGTCCTGGATTCTTGGACCCGGTGGTGGTCAAGTGAGGGGAGGCCTAGGATCTAGGGGCAAAAATAATTTTATTTCTGGGTGCCCTAGAACCTAAGATTCCCACGCCACTTGTCGTTGAACTTGAACTAACAGTGATGAAAGCTCTTTTTCAGATATTGTATCCGTTTTGCGATTTTGCGGTTTGGACGGCTGCCAACTCGTTCCTGGAAAGCGCCATCGAGGAATCTCCATTGAAGTCAATGAGCCCATTGCCTTACAATGGGAAACCGCCGCTCCTCCTCTCGGACGCCACCTGCTGGTCTTCGAAGGAAACAGGTCCAAAACAGCTAGATCCGCCATTGAAATGAATGGAGCTCCAATGGCGGCCTATGGGACTCTGCAAAATGGTGCCTGAAAAGGCGGGAAAATTAAACAAAGGGCTATAATCACTATTCAACTATTAACCCTTGCCCTCCCGGATGGATCCCAGTGTGTGTGTGGTGCAGACACTTACATGATAATAAAACATAGGGACAGGGGAACATACATTTTCATGTCATAGCAAGGTGTAAACCACATTCCTGGACCGCAGTCCAGTTAACCCCTTGCCACCTTGGTGAGGTCAGGGGTGGCCATATGGGGTGCAACCCCTTTTAAACCGGGCCAATCCCCCTCTCCCTCTACACCTCCCCTTCTTAATGGGTGACCTGTGGCCCACTGGCCCTAACAGGGAGTGGGACACTGCTGGCACCATTAATGAATTCAGTCTCAGAGGGATAGTCCTGACGTGAAAGTCGATCAGCATTGCTGTTCTCACTACCCTTTGTGCTGAATGGTGATCTCAAATTCTTGAAAATCCAAGCTCCACCTTAGCAACTTTGCATTCTCCCCTGATGCCCTTTGCAGCCAACTCAGGGGGTTGTGATATGTGAGGACCGTGAAAGCCCTTCCATACACATAGGGCTGGAGCTTTTTGAGTGCCCACACAATTGCCAAGCACTCTTTCTCAATGGTGGCATATGCTACCTCCCTGGGGAGTAGTTTGCGGCTGAGGTACACCACAGGGTGCTCTCTGCCGTCTTCCCCCACTTGGCTCAACACAGCCCCAATCCCGTAGTCCGAAGCATCAATCTGTATAAGGAAATGTTTGGTATAGTATGGGGCAGCCAGTATGGGGGCCCCAGCAAGTGCAGTTTTCAGTGCCTGAAACGTAGTTTCACATGCAGGAGTCCAGGTGATAAGCACAGGCAGTTGCTTTCTGGTCAAATCAGTCAGGGGTTTGGCCATGGCGCTGTACTGTGGGACAAACGTCCTATAGTACCCTGCGATGCCCAAAAATGCCATGACCTTTTTCTTGTTTTTTGGAACAGGCCACTGAACTATGGCTTCTACCTTGGCTGGCTCTGGTTTGAGGTGCCCTCCACCCACCCTGTGCCCTAAGTACAGGACCTCTGCCATCCCTACCATACACTTTGTGGGTTTCAAGGTAAGCCCAGCCTCCCTGATTCTGTCTAGCACCACAGCTACATGTCCTAGGTGGGAGTCCCAGGAATTACTAAAGACAGCAATGTCATCTAAGTAAGCCCTGCCATAGCTCTGCATCCCTTCCAGTAACCTATTGACCAGGCGTTGGAAGGTAGCCGGGTCATTCTTCATCCCAAATGGCATCACTAAAAACGCATATAGGCTAGAGAACTAGGGGCAAAAAGAATTTTATTTCTGGGTGCCCTAGAATCTAAGATTCCCACGCCACTTGTCGTTGAACTTGAATTAACAGTGATGAAAGCTCTTTTTCAGATATTGTATCCGCTTTGCGGTTTTGCGGTTTGGACGGCTGCCAAGTCATTCCTGGAAAGCGCCATCGAGGAATCTCCATTTAAGTCAATGAGCCCATTGACTTACAATGGGAAACCGCGGCTCCTCCTCTCGGACGCCACCTGCTTGTCTTCGAGGGAAACAGGTCCAAAACAGCTAGATCCGCCATTGAAATGAATGGAGCTCCAATGGCGGCCTATGGGACTCTACAAAATGGTGCCTGAAATGGCGGGAAAATTAAACAAAGGGCTATAATCACTATTCAACTATTAACCCTTGTCCTCCCGGATGGATCCCAGTGTGTGTGTGTGGTGCAGACACTTACATGATAATAAAACATAGGGACAGGGGAACATAGATTCTCATGTCATAGCAAGGTGTAAACCACATTCCTGGACCGCAGTCCAGTTAACCCCTTGCCTCCCTGGTGAGGTCAGGGGTGGCCATATGGGGTGCAACCCCTTTAAAACCGAGCCAATCCCCCTCTCCCTCTACACCTCCCCTTCTTAATGGGTGACCTATGGCCCACTGGCCCTAACGGGGAGTGGGACACTGCTGGCACCATTAATGAATTCAGTCTCAGAGGGAAGCGGAGCAGAGCGGATGGATATTGATCTTTACCTTTTCACTTCAATCCCCCTCTCCCTCTACAATCACCCCCTGAGAAGTCGTTGATCGACTCAGGCCCCTCCTGGGATTTGCCCATGTCTGGCAAATAGGGCAAAAATGGTATCCCGCTTTATGCTGGTACATCCTCATCATGGTAACCCTCCATGAAGTAAGGGAGGATGACACCCCGTGGCCCTACACTTTCTGGGAGCCCTGCCTCCGGGCTGTCCGGTCATCTTTCCTGAACTGTCCATGCCAATGGTGACTTCCAGTCCCAAACTCTTTGACAAAATGCCCTACCAAGATCCCCTTCTACCTAGGGTGATTTTCAGTCCCGGGACCCTGCTGGAGGCACCCCTCATAACTGAACACCAGACCAGTCAAGGACTCATATCTAGCCCAAGGTCAAGAGCTGCTCAACACTTATCCCCAGGGAACTCTGCATTGGGAGTGACTCTACCCCAGCTGGTAGAAGCCCTGAACCAG
The DNA here is from genome assembly GCA_036426205.1 of Ascaphus truei. Taxonomy (NCBI): domain Eukaryota; kingdom Metazoa; phylum Chordata; class Amphibia; order Anura; family Ascaphidae; genus Ascaphus; species Ascaphus truei. Next base: position 53,822 of record WSYH01000846.1, read on the forward strand.
TCATCCCATTCCCACCAATACCGCAAGCTCAAGGCATTCTCAGGGATCTGGCCCACACCTTATGGCGAGGCCGAGTTTGAAGAATGGAAGGACCATACAGGACAAGTGCTCTCTGAGTGGACCTGCTCCGACACCATAAAGCGGCAACGAATCATCGAGTGCCTACGACTGCCTGCCGCCCATATGGTACAGTTCTACAACTATTGTCACCCTAATACTGATGCACAAGTGCTAATACATGCACTAATCAAGACATATGGTGTCCCCGATTATGCCGTCTCCATACTGGCCCGGTTCTACGCCCTCACGCAAGTCGAGGGAGAAGACGTGTTGGAGTTCCTTCATCGGATCCAGTTGGCTCTATGGCCTCTGGTAAAGAAAGAGGTTATCCCCGTGGCACAGGCCGATGGTCTGCGCGGCCAGCAACTTCTGCGGGGTGCTTTGCCTATGCACCCGGTGGCTACACGTGTCAGTTGCACCCTCTCAACAGACCAGTCTCTAAGCTTCAAAGACTTGATGGATTGAGTACAAGCCCAAGAGAGTACATTACGGCTGCACTTATCCAAGCTGCCTAGTGACTCTGCAAAAAGAGAGAGGACTGCTGCTTCCGCCAAGAGATATTGCAAGGATGAACTAAAAAGTGTGTCGACCCCAAGGGCCAAGACGACTGAAAGCAACGAGGACCATGTGACGGGGAAGGGGTGCCCAGCAAGTAATAAAGGAGTCACCCTCATTGGGCACCCCCTTCCACCGTCTGGGAAGTGAGGGGTTAACCATAAATGTACTTATAAAACATATATTCCCCTGTTTCACAACCAAAAGGTACGTCCCTTGGTTATCCTATTCCCACATTTAGAGGGTATTAATGTATTTTTATTCCCCTGCCTCAGGGCAAACTGTGTTCTATGTGAAAGAAATGTATATGGGTACAATTATTGGTGTTTGTACCTGTACAGTGTATGCATCAACCACATACCCTGGGATCAGGCCGTGAGGGAAAGGGTTAATTGCATTTGCAGGTTTATGGCCCTTTGTCCCCCTTTCCCGCCTTTTCAGGCTCCATTTTGCAGCTTGCCCATAGGCCGCCATTGAAGCCCCATGCAAGACAATGGGAGTTTCAGTGGTTTGGGCCCGATATCATAGAAGACCTGAAGGTGGCGCCCGAGAGGAGGAGCGGCGGTTCCCCATTGAAAGTGAATGGAGTAATGCATTTCAATGGGGATTCCTTGAAGCCAACCTCCGGTGACAAGCTGGCAGCCAGCCAGAAGACTGCAAAACCTCAAGAGCGGAAACAATGTTTAAAAAGAGCTTAGATCAGGTCTCGGTCAAGTTCACGTCCAATTGGCGTGGCAACTTTTGTTCTAGGGCACCCAGAAATAAAGTTTTGCCCCTGGCCCCCAGGAACCCCCTCACTCGACCCCAACTGGGTCCGACAGTTAATGACGACGAGAAAGGGTTGCTCCGTCCACGATGGTCGCACCATTGTCTGAAATGGCAGAGAAAGCCGCGTGGCTTTCAAACGGCTAAGTCCGAATGTGAGTAAAGTGAAAACCCATATCTCCAGTTCTGTGAGTACCAGAGGGCTGGGATTTGGGTAGCATGTAGTCACTGTTCCGGCATGACTGCATGGCAATTTCCAGCCCTCTCCGATCAACCAGGCAGTGTATTGGTAACTGTGAAAAATTAGGTTTTCCCATTGACTTCCATGGTGGAGTTTCTCCATTAAAAGCCTATAGTGGCGGAGCCCATTGATTTCAATGGAAGAGTGAAATGCAATGATTTATTTTAGCATAGCGGAGAATTCTGCATTAAAGTTAATAGGGGATTTTAACTTGGTTTTGGTATCTCCGGCTCTGGGGGTCATGGAGGGATATTACTCTGCATCCCTGGTATCTCTAAGCCCGGGAAATCTAGAAGCCCATATGCTACGTTAACAGTCAGGGTAGTGACAAGTGGTCTACAATAAGCCCCCTGATCAAAGGCTCCCCCACCCTGCTTGTGTATGCTAGGACAAAGAAGAGCACGACATGGGTACTTGAGTAAAGTGTGGTGTTTCACACCTTGAGACAAAGGTTTTCCTGTGAAGGGACCCAAAAGGCAGACTGGGCGATGCCAGGCTTTTTGGAGGGGGGCTAGGGAAAAGAGCCCTGATTAGAATAATGCCCACCCCTGTGGGCAGGTATTACCTTGCTTCTCACGTGAGGTGGCATGGGGTAATTGGGTGGAGGTAATTGATAACCAATGCCTGGCACCCAATGTTAAGGGATAGGGCTGAAACCCCATATAAACGAGTGTAAGCCCTATGCCCAGGGTCTTCGTTGTGACTTCGTTTTGTATCCTGTATCGTGAATGAATTGCCAATCCAGATCCTAATTGCTTCATTGCCCCAAACCCTAAGTAAGTGTCCATATTCTGTATGTTATTTGTGCAATCTTGTGTGTTCACCTTCTTGAAGGAATAAACTTAATTTATCATATCTTTGTCGTGTTCAATTCAACCCAGTGAAACTTGTGTATATTATAAGTAGTGAAAAAGTTCAGTCCGCGCTCTGGCTCTTTAAACCTGGAATGTTGATTCCTCTCTGTTCTTTTGCTGCTCTCGTGTTTTGAGGTGTCTTCCCCCACCTCCAAAAGTGGATTCCACCGGAAGGCTCCGACGGCGATACCAAATGTCAACAAGAACGATAAACACAAAAGCGCACCAAGATGAGAGATGTATAATGTATTACTAATAGATAAAAATAGTAATCACTTACATGGATAAAATCTTTAATAATCCCCGATCGTAACGATGACTGCAGTGGTGGGGCGTCACATAAGGTATGCAGGGGCAATCACAGTCTTGGGAGATCAGTCCCACGCGCTGGGGCTGTCTCCGTTGTGCTTCCTATCATCCACGTGTGTGAGCGTGGTGAAAAGCGTAGCGCGCATGCGCAGGAATCGAAGCCCTCTGCTGGTGTCCTTAGGATGCCTGTCCGTTTTGGTCACGTTAAAAAACGATCGGAAACGATTACAAACGATACACTTGAGTGTGTACTAGCAGTAGCTTACATAACAGCCAGCCACAATAGTCATGACGCGTTTCGTCTACCAAAGTAAACTTCTTCAGGCATATCTGGGGCACCTGTTTTAGGGGTCCTTTATAGGTCTGAGGCGGATCGTCATTGGTTTAAACACAATGACTGCGCAGCCAATCAGGCTTGTTTGTCAAGGGGGCGGACTAAATTTAAAATAATCCCCTCTTCTGTATGTCCTCAATGCTATCATACACTAGAGAGACATAGTACAAAATTGGTATAAGTAATCAATATGCATATTAAGGGGTGAACAAATAAGCCTTAAAGGGTAACAAAAACAAGTGTCCCATGTAGTCAAGTGTAATAAAGCATATATAATAAAATGAACAGCATAAATAACAAGGTGCATACACATTCTATAAATAAAACATATTAATAACATATAAAACATAGGGAAGGGGAAAGGGGGAGAGGGGGAGGGGGGGAAAAGAAAAATTGGGGGGGAAGGGAGTGGATAAGTGTATTGGGAAACAAAACCTGGAGTATGCGAAAATTGAAGAGGAAAAAAGAAGAGAATGGGTTAAAAAGTGTAATGATAAAAATAGGTACTGCTGCGGCCAAGTTTATTTGAGCATTTGCCCGTTCTTGGCCGCAGCAGTATCCTGGCGCGCGCCGCAGGGTGACGGGCGCGTGCCGAAGCAGCGGAAGAGCGCCCTCCGATCGGGGCGCTCTCCCTACCGCTGCTGGGTCCGCCGGGTCCCCCGGAACCCCCTGCCGCCGTCCCGCGATTGCGGGACACCAGGGCTCCCTCGGGGAGCCCTGGACGCGCATGCAGGGGGCGCTGGCACCCGATGATGCGTGACCGCACATCGGTGATGCGCGGCACGCTGAGGGAGTGCGGCTCGCAAGCCGGGACATTTCCCGGCTTGCGGAATGAGCCGCACTCGGATAAACTGTGTCGGCAGTGTAGGTAGGGGGGGGGGAAGGGACACGAGAATAAAAGGAAACCAGATAAAATATCAGATAAAATATCAAAGAAGAACAGAACCTTATAATAGACCATTGAATGTTTCAACACACAGTTTAAGTGTGATTACCTCAAAAAGGGTGTTAGCTCCACATAGTCATTTAAACCTCCCGGATATTTTGTTTGGAGGGTGAAAATCCAGAACTTTTCCCTTCTTGCAATTTGTAGATCTATGTTACCAGCCCGTACATTTGTTGTTATGTGTTCAATGCCCATATATTTGACCCCTGTGGTACTACACTGGTGAACATCCTTAAAATGTAACAACAGGTGTGTAAGTGGTTTGTTAGAGGCCAATAGTTTGGGGATATTAGCAATATTTCTAAGGTGCTCCATCACTCGTATTTTAAGGTGACGTTTAGTACGGCCTACATATTGTAATCCACATCCACATTGCAAGATATAAATAACGTATGTGGTTAAGCAATCGATGTAGTTCTTGATTTCATATTTAAAATCTGTCACTTTAGATCTAAAGTGATCTTGTGTTAGCATTCTAGGACAGATTTTACACCTATTGCATTTGTGGTTACCTTTTAAGCCCAACAACTCCCTAAGGTCTTTCTTTCTGATGGGATCACTACCTTTAAGGAGACTTGGGGCCAAGATAGTTTTCAGGTTGTTGGATTTTGTAAACACAATCGGTGGTCTTTTAGGTAAAGTTTTTGCCAAGATGGGATCCATCTGCAAAACGTACCAATATTTGTTCAAGATATGTTTAATCTTCCTGTGAGAACTATTGAATTTAGTTACAAAATATGGTGTTTTTCTCTCATTTCTTTTTTTGTCTTTAAGGTCTGTTTCACTTAGTTCTAAAATGGGTAATGTAATGATAGAATCAAAGGTAACAGAATTTTCTAATGGTTGAGTAAATATATTCCCATTGATAACAGGTTTTTGTTTTATGTTACACTTACTGTTTTGTGATTGAATCAGTTTTTTCCTATTAATGTTCAGTGCTCTTTTATAGGCTCTATCAATAATAGTAATATCATAGCCCTTTTGAAAAAAACGTTCAAAAAGTATCTGTGATTGTACCTTGAACGTTTCTATATCGGCACAGTTACGCCTAATGTGTAAAAACTGGCTGTATGGGATGTTGTTGATGCATCTCCTTTCATGTCCACTTTCTGGATGTAGAAAGGAGTTCACATTAGTGTTTTTAAAATGTGTTTTTGTGTATAACTTGTTATTATTAATATAAATTTCTAAGTCCAAGAAAATAATTTTAGTTGGACTTAGTTCGCTGGTAAAAACGAGATTGAACTGATTATCGTTCAACCTTGCAACAAAGCTATCAAATGAACTGTTGTCACCGTCCCAGATAACAATCACATCATCGATATATCTGCGCCACATAATCAACTGTGGCACAGATACATCAATGCCCCATATATAAGACGATTCCCACCATCCCATGTATACACTGGCGACACACTTTATTCGAGCTCGGCTAGTCCCACGAATTCGGGTATACTCGGGTGTATTGAGGTTTGTGACTGTTTTCTGCCCGAGTGCATTGCGTTATTTTCCAGGCAGGGATTGAAGCATTTTATTCCCGCTGGCTGCAATACTGCACAGTATATATATATATACTGCATTACAATTCATGAATTTATGCCATCTGGTAGACACGCGTAGCATTGCAGCCTATTAAATCCTAATCATTATCATTTAACAGATCAGCCGCCCGTCAGCCAGGCATGAACCATGGCTGGGAAGGCAAACGCAACGGGGCTTGTCAGAGGTGAGGAGCGGCGCATTCCAGGTATCTGCCAGGTACAAACTGGGCATTTGCTCGAATAAAGTGTGTCGCAGCAGTAAATTCGCAAAAGATGGTGCAAAACGTGTCCCCATAGCAGTGCCACACAGTTGTAAATAAAACTCGTGTTCAAAAAGAAAATAATTGTGTTTCAAAATAAATTCAATTGAATTGTGGATAAATCTACGTTGGAGAAAAGGTAAAGTGCCGTGTAGTGCCAAAAAGTGATCAATAGCATCTAGCATTTAGTAATATTAGTTTTAGGATTATTATGTTGGGTTTGTAAGGGTCCTTTAGATTGATTTGGGGCTGTAGCATTAGATTGATTGGTGTCATGTATGACAGGATTCCCATCTGTCGTTGTTTCCTTTATTGAATCCCAACATCTCTGAATATTAAGAGCGTAATCCCTCTTATCTCTAAGGAATTTCTTATTTTTATTGATCAAAATCTGATTTTCCGATCTCCTTAGCTTAACATTCATATCTTTTGTCAGTTGCGGTAGTTTGTCAAGACAGGGAATCTCCAAGATCTCATTTTTTAACTTTTGTTATGTTACCGTCTCTATCGATTATTTCTTTTTTCCTCTCTAGGATTAACAATCGCATTAGCTCCAATGAGCAGTGATCTTGGATCCTTTCCCATTCTTTGACAAACTCCCGACTATCTGTATTGTATGTTGAGGGTTTGAGGACTCTCAGTCCCCTTGGTATACGACCCACACTTAAACTGTGTGTTGAAACATTCAATGGTCTATTATAAGGTTCTGTTCTTCTTTGATATTTTATCTGATATTTTATCTGATTTCCTTTTATTCTCGTGTCCCTTCCCCCCCCCCCTACCTACCTATTTTTATCATTACACTTTTTAACCCATTCTCTTCTTTTTTCCTCTTCAATTTTCACATACTCCAGGTTTTGTTTCCCAATACACTTATCCACTCCCTTCCCCCCAATTTTTCTAATCTCCCCCCTCCCCCTTTCCCCTTCCCTATGTTTTATATGTTATGAATATGTTTTATTTATAGAATGTGTATGCACCTTGTTATTTATGCTGCATATTCATAACAATAAACATAGGGAAGGGGAAAGGGGGAGGGGGGAGATTAGAAAAATTGGGGGGAAGGGAGTGGATAATGTTATTGGGAACAAAACCTGGAGTATGTGAATTGAAGAGTGGAAAAAAGAAGGTTGTAAAAAGTGTAATGATAAAAAGGTAGGTAGGGGGGGGGAAGGGACAACGAGAATAAAAGGAAATCAGATAAAATCAGATAAAATATCAAAGAAGAAAAAACCTTATAAAGACCATTGATTTTTCAACACACAGTTTAAGTGTGGGTCGTATACCAAGGGGATGAGAGTCCTCAAACCCTCAACTACAATACAGATAGTCGGAGTTTGTCAAATGGGAAAGGATCCAAGATCACTGCTCATTGTGGCTAATGCGATGTTAATCCTAGAGAGGAAAAAAAGAAATAATCGATAGAGACGGTAACATAACAAAAGTTTAAAAATGAGATCTTGGAATTCCCTGTCTTGACAAACTACCGCAACTGACAAAGATATGAGTTAAGCTAAGACGGAGATCGGAAAATCGATTTTGATCAATAAAATAAGAAATTCCTTAGAGATAGAGGGATAATACGCTCTTAATATTCAGAGGATGTTGGGATTCAATAAAGGAAACAACGACATGGGAATCCTGTCATACATGACACCAATCAATCTAATGCTACAGCCCCAAATCATCTAAAGGACCCTACAAAACCCACATAATAATCCTAAAACTAATATTACTAAATCTAGATGCTATTGATCACTTTTTGGCACTAACACAGGCACTTTACCTTTTCTCCAACGTAGATTTATCCACAATTCAATTGAATTTATTTGAAACCAATTATTTTCTTTTTTGAACACGAGTTTTATTTTACAACTGTGTGGCACCTGCTATGGGGACACGTTTTGCACCATCTTTTGCGAATTTTACTGCTGCGACAACACTTTATTCGAGCAAATGCCCAGTTTGTACCTGGCAGATACCTGGAATGCGCCGCTCCTCACCTCTACCGTCTGACAACCCGTTGCGTTTCCTTCCCAGCCATGGTTCATGCCTGGCTGACGGGCGGCTGATCTGTTAAATGATAATGATTAGATTTAATAGGCTGCAATGTACGCGTGTCTCCCAGATGGCATAAATTCATGAATTTATGCATTATATATATATATACTGTGCAGTATTGCAGCCAGCGGGAATAAAATGCTTCATCCCTGCCTGGAAAATAACGCAATGCACTCGGGCAAAAACAGTCACAAACCTCAATACACCCAGTATACCCGAATTCGTGGACTAGCCGAGCTCGAATAAAGTGTGTTCGCCAGTGTATACATGGGATGGTGGGAATCGTCTTATATATGGGCATTGATGTATCTGTGCCCGTTGATTATTTGGCGCAGATATCTACGATGATTTTATTGTTCTGGGACGGTGACAACATTTCATTGATAGCTTTGTTGCAAGGTTGAACGTATCAGTTCATCTCGTTTTTACCAGCGAACTAAGTCCAACTAAATATTCTTTGACTTAGAAATTTATATTAATATAAACAAGTTATACACAAAAACACATTTTAAAAACACTAATGTGAACTCCTTTCTACATCCAGAAAGTGGACATGAAAGGAGAGCATCAACAACATCCCATACAAGCCAGTTTTTACACATAAGGCGTAACTGTGCCGATATAGAAACGTTCAGGTACAATCACAGATACTTTTTGAACGTTTTTTTTCAAAAGGGGGCTATGATATTTACTATTATTGATAGAGCCATAAAAGAGCACTGAACATTAATAGGAAAAAACTGATTCAATCACAAAACATAATGTAACATAAACAAAACTGTTATAATGGGAATATATTTACTCAACCATTAGAAAATTCTGTACCTTTGATTCTACATACATGTAACACGAACCAGTACTTTTATAACGGAAACAACCTTAAAGACAAAAAAAGAAATAAGAGAAAAACACCATATTTTGTAACTAAATTCAATAGTTCTCACAGGAAGATTAAACATATCTTGAACAAATATTGGTACGTTTTGCAGATGGATCCCATCTTGGCAAAAACTTTACCTAAAAGACCACCGATTGTGTTTACAAAATCCAACAACCTGAAAACTATCTTGGCCCCAAGTCTCCTTAAAGGTAGTGATCCCATCAGAAAGAAAGACCTTAGGGAGTTGTTGGGCTTAAAAGGTAACCACAAATGCAATAGGTGTAAAATCTGTCCTGAATGCTAACACAAGATCACTTTAGATCTAAGGACAGATTTTAAAATTAAATCAAGAACTACATCGATTGCTTAACCACATCGTTTATTTATATCTTGCAATGTGGATGTGGATTCAATATGTAGGCCGTACTAAACGTCAACCTTAAAATACGAGTGATGGAGCACCTTAGAAATATTGCAATATCCCACCAACTATTGGCCTCTACCAAACCACTTACACACCTGTTGTTACATTTTAAGGATGTTCACCAGTGTAGTCCCACAGGGTCAAATATATGGCATTGACACATAACAACAAATGTACGGCTGGTAACATAGATCTACAAATTGCAAGAAGGGAAAAGTTCTGGATTTTTCACCCTCCAAACAAAATATCCGGGAGGTTTAAATGACTATGTGGAGCTACCCCTTTTTGAGGTAATCACACTTAAACGTGTGTGTGAAACATTCAATGGTCTATTATAAGGTTCTGTTTCTTCTTTGATATTTTATCTGATATTTTATCTGGTTTCCTTTTATTCTCGTGTCCTTCCCGCGCTAACAAAGGTATGCAGGGGCAATCACAGTCCTGAGAGAATCAGTCCACGCGTGGGGCTGTCTCCGTTGTGCTTCCTATCATCCACGTGGGTGAGCGTGGTGAAAAGCGTAGCGCGCCTGGCAGGAATCGAAGCCTCTGCTGGTGTCCTTAGGATGCTGTCCGTTTTGGTCACGTTAAAAAACGATCGGAAAATATACAAACGATACACTTGAGTGTGTACTAGCAGTAGATACCATAACAGCCAGCCACAATAGTCGCGACGCGTTTGTCTACCAAAGGAAACTTCTACGGCATATCTGGGGCACCTGTTTAGGGTCTTTTAGGTGAGGCGGATCGTCATTGTTTTTTAACACAAGACAATGAGCAGCCAATCAGGCTTGTTTGTCAAGGGGGTGGACTAAATTAAAATACTCCCCTCTTCTGTATGTCCTCAATGCTATCATACATAGAAAGACATAGTACATTATAAATTGGTATAAGTAATCAAAATGCAATTAAGGGGTGAACAAATAAGCCTTAAAGGGTAACAAAAACAGGGTGTCCCATGTAGTCAAGTGTAATAAAGCATATATAATAATATGAAGTTTTATTTATAGAATGTGTATGCACCTTGTTATTTATGCTGTTCATATTATTATATATGCTTTATTACACTTGACTACATGGGACACCTGTTTTTGTTACCCTTTAAGGCTTATTTGTTCACCCCTTCATATGCATATTGATTACTTATACCAATTTATAAGTGTACTATGTCTTTCTAGTGTATGATAGCATTGAGGACATACAGAAGAGGGGAGTATTTTAAATTTAGTCCACCCCCTTGACAAACAAGCCTGATTGGCTGCGCAGTCATTGTGTTTAAACCAATGACGATCCGCCTCAGACCTATAAAGGACCCTTAAAACAGGTGCCCCAGATATGCCTGAAGAAGTTTACTTTGGTAGACGAAACGCGTCGCGACTATTGTGGCTGGCTGTTATGTAAGCTACTGCTAGTACACACTCAAGTGTATCGTTTGTGATAGTTTCCGATCGTTTTTTAACGTGACCAAAACGGACAGGCATCCTAAGGACACCAGCAGAGGGCTTCGATTCCTGCGCATGCGCGCTACGCTTTTCACCACGCTCACACACGTGGATGATAGGAAGCACAACGGAGACAGCCCCAGCACGCGGGACTGATCTCTCAGGACTGTGATTGCCCCTGCATACCTTATGTGACGCCCCACCACTGCAGTCATCGTTACGATCGCGGATTATTAAAGATTTTATCCATGTAAGTGATTACTATTTTTATTTATTGGTAATACATTATACATCTCTCATCTTGGTGCGCATTTGTGTTTATCTTTCTTGTGTATATTATAACCCTGTACTAGCTACCGTGACAGACCACCCTGCTCACAAGGTGCCTACTGCCACGTTCAGGTCCCCCAAGAGAGAATCTTTTGCCTCTAGGGCCGAGGCAACTCAGAGTGGCACCGTCTGCTTCAATTGCGGCCAAAAAGGGCACTTCTCTAATAATTGTCTGTAACCCAGAAAAGTCAGAACAGTTCCCCCTAAGGCCATGACCTGCATGGTCCAGTCTACAGAAGCATCCTCCCAATTTTCAGAGGGCACAACCACGCCAAACCGTGACGAAACATCCTCATCGGACGCTTACAGTCGCGTGGGACCAGCTGCCATTATACACATCCTCGTAGATGGTGTATATACACCAACTTTGCTAGACACTGGGTCTCAAGTGACCATTGTATACCGCCCGTTCTATGATCAGCATCTTAGCCACCTGCCATTGTAACCAGCAGACACGATGAAGCTGTGGGGACTCAGCATTGAGGAATACCCCATCGACGGTGTGGTGAAGATTCGACTGGCAATACTATAGCTGAACACCGGCAAGTCTCATGCTATGATTGTGTAGGCTTTGATAACACCCAAAGCCTGAGCCTCTGGAACACCCAAGCGCCCCGGTCATACTGGGAACCAATACCGACATGGTACGGGCGTTGTTCCAAGCATACCTACAAGAGGCCGGCGAACTACCCTTGTCTGCTCTACAAATCCATACAAGCCTGACGGAAGAGTGCTGTCAGAGTTCGGATGAAGTAGAATATGGTGATTTGTTCAATTACACAAAAGGGTTTACCATGATTACACCAGAGGGTGTAGAAGCTATGTACACGGTGTGCTGCTATCCTGAATGAGACGAGGCTGACCAGCTCTTCTCCTTAGAAAGTGCACCCGAAGAAGATGCCTATAGCGGTTACCGACTCGTGCCTGAGATCCAGGAATGGAAGTCCGAATTACCTGGGAAGGTCAGGGTGTTTGTCCATAACATCTTTCCCTACCCCATGCCCTTTGACCAAGGGCAACGGTTGGGTCGGATATACCCCGTTACCTCCGTTGAGATGATGGCTGCTCAAGTGAACGCTCCGGCCCAGCCAGATCAGCCAACTCAGATCGTATTCGACTTCGGGGACTCCACCCTATTCACCGCGTGGAAGGATCGGCTAATCGCCAAGTTGGAAGAGCGAAGGGATGTATTTTCCATGAGTGAAATGGATGTGGACTGCAGCTGAAATGTCCAACACACCATCCGATTAAGTGATACCACTGTGTGTCGACTACCGGACCCTGAACAACTGTACCGTACCTGACCAGTACAACTTCCGCGAATTGAACAAATTCTCAACGCACTGTTGGGAAGCGAGTGGTTCATTGTATTAGATTTGAGATCTGGGTACTACCAGGTACCCCTGAGTGCAGAAGACCAGGAGATGACAGCATTCATTTGTCCCCTCAGCTTCTACCAATTCACCTGCATGCCCCAAGGAATTTGTGGTGCCCCACGCAACGTTCCAGCGTTTGATGGAGAAGACCATCGGCAACATGAGCCCACGAGAATGTTTCGTTAACCTGTACGATATCATTGTCTTTGGCAAGACTTTGGAGGTGCACTTATCATCACTTTTTGAACTCGGTGGAATTCAGGTAGCCCCGATCAGCTTTTCGGTGCTGATCGGCACTCCAGAATGGAGAGTTTATCGGGAATCCAGCCCGCCAACTACAGTTGGCAACTTGGTGGAGGAGAAGCATCGGCAAGGGCGACACTTAGAAAAAATCAGGCCTTTTTCCTGTCTGTGATTGATGCTGGGGGTCTCCGGAGCTGATACCCGCACCGGAGGCCCCCAGCATGCATCTGAGGCAGGAAAAATGCATTTAAAGGCCACTTCATTACCTTAGCGGCAAACCGCTAAGGCAATGAAGGGGTTAACCCACCGTGCCAGCTTTATTGTGGGTAGCGGGTGAGGGTGAAGGGGTTATTTGGCCCTTGTTGTTTGTTTTGGGCTTGCGGGGGGGTTGCGGGTGCACTTAACCCCTTCACGACCGTAGCAGTTAATACCGCTACGGTCACGAAGGGGTTAAGCCCTCCCGCTACCCACCCGCAAGCCTTAAACAACCACCATTGGGGCTAATACCCCCTTCACCCACCCCCACTACCCACAATAAAAAATAATCACACACACCAGCCCCACAGAAAGAATAGAAAGAAGAGCGAAAGAGAAGAGTAAAGAGCGCGGAGGGGGAAAGAAGATGAGAGAGAGAGGAGTGAGGGGGGAGAGAGCGAGAGAGGATAGAGACAGGAGGGAGAGAGAGAGAGAGAGGGAGCAAAGCAGAGAGAGAGATATATATGATATAGATATATATATTATATGTGACATAGTCCAAAGATGTTAGGCAGCTTTCGCCCCATTTTAGAGAGACAAGTGCAGGAATAGTTAAAAATGATCCGTTCCAGCTTCCCATAACTCAGGCAGCTGGATGGAAAAATCCAGACCACAGATTACTATGGCTCTAGTTCTCCCTCACCTGCTCTCTAATCACATGCACAGGTACTTAGAGCAGAGAGGTTTTGCATTTCACTCTCTCTCCTTGGAGCCTGGGGGTGGGGGTGTCGCTCTCTCCTGCATCCAGTATCGGGGTTGACGGCCCCCTCCACGTATCACAGTACCAGAGGATTTGCCTGACTCACGAACAGATTAAGACAAAACAAAGGTTGACGCTTGGTGCTAAAAGACTGACGTATCTGTGACCCTAAATGAGAGAGCATTGTTTTTAAGCTGGGGAACCAGTTAGTTGGCCAGCAGCTGTTAGAGAGACTGATCTGATGTGTAGTTGATCCCTGAAAGGGATAGGATTTGCTTATATGATTTTGGTTTTATGTTGGGTTCAGGTGTATGCATCCACAACTTCGCACATTCTCGTGTATGCTAGAAGCACAACCATATAACACAGTGGGACAGACTTCACTCATAGCATCTGTACTTTAGTTCAGCTGGGCGGCCATTTTAAACCCCCCGCATTTATTGCAAACCCACAGACTTTTAGGTCGACCCGCATTCCCACATATGGACAAACGCCCCTCTTTTGTAGTGTGACGTCTGTCGGGTTCTTCCCGACCACGTCTTCAAGGGTCAATTATACAACAAACAGGATCATGCAAAGTATTATGCTGCTTAACTCAGGCTTCGCCTGCTTTATTTTCATCCAAGTAAGGTACTGCAGCTTTAACATGTGAAGGTTAGAGGTACTCAGATACTTTCATTCAGCAGTTCACATATTTCAGTGTTACCATATTTCCCAACAGTTATTTCAAGAATTAAACCAAAATCATATAGCAAATCCTATCCCTTTCAGGATCTAACTACACATCAGAATCAGTCTCTCTAACAGCTGCTGGCCAACTAAACTGGTTCCCCAGCTTAAAACAATGCTCTCTCATTTAGGGTCACAAGATACAGTACAGTCTTTTAGCAACAGCCAGTAACCATTAGTTTTGTCTTATCTGTTCGTGGAGTCCAGGCCAATCCTCTGGTACTGTGATACGTGGAGGGGCCGTCAAACCCGCTACTGGATGCAGGGGGCAGCGACAACCCCCAGCCCCAGGCTCCAAGGAGAGAGAGTGAAATGCAAAACCTCTCTGCTCTAATACCTGTTGAGTGATTAGAGAGAGCAGGGAGGAGAAGAACTAGAGCCATAGTAATCTGTGGTCTGGATTTTCACCAGCTGCCTGAGTTAATGGGAAGCTGTGAAGGATGGAACGATATTTTAACTATTCGCACTCTTTGCTCTAAAATGGGGCAGAAAGCTGCCTAACATCTTGGACTATGTCACAATATAATATATATATATATATATATATATATTAGATATATATATAACCCAAACAACCCCTAACATACACATATATGCACACAATGATACTATAGGCCGCGGGGGCCCTCGGGGTTACCCGCAGGCCTGCAGTACCAATTATGTGCCCCCCAATTAATGTCTAAATACAACATACTTATAAAGAACCCCCCCCCCCCTTAACACATACAGTATAGTAATGGCCACAATTACTATTATCCACAAAGGGATAATAGTGAATGTGCCCATTTTATATACATAAACAGCAAAAAATACATTAAATACATATAGCACTCACCCATGTCCGGCTGCCACGATGAAGGCCATCCTCATCTTCATCCTGCCCATGCCTCCTCCGCTGCTGCAAAACAGACACAAGAATGAAAACAACCAATGTAATGTCCCCTAACCCATATATCACCATAGCGGTTAATAACCGCTACAGTCATTAAGGGCTTAACCCACGCTCACCCACCACTCGGGACGCCTACATACCCTCCCACACTAACCCCCCACCCCGTGGGGCCGAACCACCCTCACCCACTACCCACAAGGGAGGCCTACCCACATACCATTGGGGAACCCCCCCCCCCCCAGTACCCACAATAAAAACAATACAGTGACCCACAATAAATTTCATTCTATTTATTAAATACATTACCCACCCCCTGTGCCCCCCCATAAATACAAGATTTATCCTTTTACAAACAGGGTTCATAACACAGCCCCACGCGAGTCCCCGGTGGGCTGGCGGGGCACCTGACAGACCTACAGGGTACCAGCAGCCCTTTTCAAACAGGTTCTTGTGGCCTGTTGGTGGGTCCCGCCAAGCACCATGGTCCCCAGGTGGTCTCCTTGGGTCACCGTGGGCCACAATTGGGTCCCCCCATGGTAGGCCCAAGGATGTCTGGGAGCCCCGGGTCAGGCCCACAGGTGTCTGCGGGGCCTCGGGTGGTTCCCACGGGGGTCTGGGGAACTTACGAGTGCTCACTACGGGTCCGCGGTGCCCCCACGGATGTGGGACCACCGCTTCATCACCGCACCTATGGGTCGGCGGTGCCCCCACGGATGTGGGACCACCGCTTCATCCCCGCAGACTATGGGTCCGCAGTGCCCCCACAGATGTGAGGCCACCGCTTCATCCCCGCATGTGTCACCCGTGGAACCACCAGCCTGATACCCGTGAGATACCCGAGGAGACCACAGGTGACCACCCAGAGGTCTCACGCAGAACCACGGAACAAACCCTGAATGTAAATAAAATAAACATGGCCTATACATTCAATACATACACCCCCCACCCAACAACTACAGTACAATAATGTGCATAATAACTATTATCCAGATAGGGATAATAGATTATTTGCCCATTATTAAAAACATTAACTAGCATATTCAAATAAATAAAGTACTACTGACCTCATCAATAAAAGTCTACGTCGCCAGCAACATCCTTGTCTTGCCCACAAAATACATAGCCAAAACAAAGCCAACGGTATGTGGGTAGGCCTCCCTTGTGGGTAGTGGGTGAGGGTGGTTAGGCCTCACAGGGTGGGGGGTTAGTGTGGGAGGGTATGTAGGCATCCCGAGTGGTGGGTGAGCGTGGGTTAACCCCTTAATGACTGTAGGGGTTAATAACCGCTATGGTGATTAAGGGGTTAAGGGACATTACATTGGATGTTTTCATTTTTGTGTCTGTTTTGCAGCAGCAGAGGGGGCATGGGCAGGATGAAGATGAGCATGGGCAGGATGAAGATGAGGATGGCCTTCATCGTGGCAGCCGGAAATGGGTGGTGAGTACTATATGTATTTAATGTATTTATTATTGTTTATGTATTTCAAATACACACTGGGTGTATGTTGTTTATTGCTATGTTTATTTGGGGGCAAATGTCCCCAATAAACATGCTGTTCTACCTTAACCCCTTCATTGCTTTAGCGGCTATCCGCTATGGTAATGAAGCAGCATTTATGTATTTTTAATAATATTGTGCGGAAGCAGGGGGTCCCCTGAGCTGAACCGCATTGATTTGTGGCTCAGAGACCCCCTGCTTCCAGAGTTACAGGCCCCGGTTTGGGGCACCGGTGCCAGTGTCGCCACCATATTTATAGCGGACACGGCGCGAATGGTGTGCTATAAAGATGGCGGCGACACTGCCACCCGATAACACATTCCGGGGCCTATAACTCGGGAAGCAGGGCGTCCCTGATCCACAAAGCAAAGCGGTTCAGCTCAGGGGACCCCTGCTCACTGTACACTATTATTAAAAATACATTCATTCTGCTTCGTTATCGTAGCACATAGCCGCAAAGGTAAGGAATGAGTGTTTATTTATATATGTGTTTTACTCATAGTGTAGATGTGCAGAGGGTCTCCGGAGCTGAACCGCTTTGGTTTTAGGTCAGGGGACCCCCTGCTTCCCGAGATACAGGCCCCTTTATGGGGTGCCGGTATCCCTCTGCTTTGTTTACATTCCGCGGTCACGTGATCGGGACCTTGAAATGCAGAGGGATACCGGCACCTCATAAAGGGGCCTGTATCTCGGGAAGCAGGGGGTCCTGGACCTGAAACCAATGCGGTTCAGCTCCGGAGACCCCCTGCACATGTACACTATGAATAAAAGTTGTTTATAAATACTTTATATTTTGACGATGTTTGCGCTTAGAGAGCGGCTTGTCTCTCTCTGCTGCATACATCTATCGGCAGAAAAGGCATATGGGAAGGTTTATCAGGAGCCAGGCTGTATCGGCACAGGCTCATCGGCAGTTTTGCTTTCGCAATGATTCGGCAGGGATCGGCATGGTTTCGGCTCTTATTACTGAATACTTCGAGGGCAAATCGCCAAAAAAAAGGCCTATCGGCAACCCTTGCCGAAGAGATTTTATCGGGGCTTAATGCATGAGGCCCATAGTTCTGATGATGAGGAAGGATCAGACGAGGAAAATTGGGATACTGATAGTTCTCTAGAGGATTGGGATCCTGAAGTGTTAGACGATAAGTGGTGTAATCAAGAAAAGATAGCTTACATCTCCAGGAGATGCCTGAAGGAAGTGTACACTGGCGACACACTTTATTCGAGCTCGGCTAGTCCCACGAATTCGGGTATACTCGGGTGTATTGAGGTTTGTGACTGTTTTCTGCCCGAGTGCATTGAGTTATTTTCCAGGCAGGGATTGAAGCATTTTATTCCCGCTGGCTGCAATACTGCACAGTATATATATATATACTGCATTAAAATTCATGAATTTATGCCATCTGGTAGACACGCGAAGCATTGCAGCCTATTAAATCCTAATCATTATCATTTAACAGATCAGCCGCCCATCAGCCAGGCATGAACCCTGGCTGGGAAGGCAAATGCAACGGGGCTTGTCAGAGGTGAGGAGCGGCGCATTCCAGGTATCTGCCAGGTACATACCGGGTATTTGCTCGAATAAAGTGTGTCGCATCAGTATGGGCATGATCCTCTCACTCCACTAGCATCCAGGCCAGAGTTATGGGCTGATTGTGGGTTTCCAGTATGTCACCCAGAGTGTTATAGCATTGCTGGTCTAAACCCAGTGGACCATGCTGTGCACAGGCCACCTTAAAAAGGTATGGTAGTACCAGTAATGGATACTCCATCAGGGAGTAATCCTGCTTATTACACATCTAAGTTAGGATGTATCTGTTATTATGAATGAGGAAAAGATATGTACTGTAATGTGTGTTGTTGTGTTTTGCAGTGCTACCTGAAGGAAGGTTCAACAAATTTAGATCGCAGTCGGGCGTTGGGTTCCACCAGGGGGAGAATGTAGCCTGTGTAAAAATGGTGTTCACATCTCTTTCATGCTGGCAGTAATCCTGGTAAGTATGCAGGGTTGCCAGTAACAATCATGGAGGTTTGCCCTCAAACCCTGGTGAGGTGTCATACTGTATGTCCCAAAGGAAGTGACACAGAGGGTGTCTGTTTCTGGAGGTGATATAAGACACAGAACTGCCTAAAGTTCAGTTCAGGTGAGTTGGTGTTTTGACTCTGTTCAGGAGAGTCATGTTTAGGTCTGCAACAGTGTTGCAGAGGCTGATGCAAGAGCTGTGAGTCTGTGCAGCTCACAGCAGACAGAGAAGCTGGTGATTCTCCTTGAGAGGAGAGGTGGAGAGCAACTCTATTAGAGGAGAAGGAACCTTCTTAATGGAGTGCAGCAGAGAGATGAGCAGCTGAGCTGCTAGCTGTGAGGGGCAGCTGGCCCATACCACCAAGCAACAATAAAGATGCCCTGTTCAAAGACAACCCACTGTGTGAGTGTGAAGTTACTCTCCAGCGGAAGGCACCACCAAGAAGGAGTTCCTCATCAGAACCATCTCCTTGCAGATGCCGAGATCCTGATGAGGTGGAGGCGCTGCACTGGATATAGGCAGGACTCAAGCCCACTACCTCAGCTGCCTGCCTGGGTTGGCAATCCCCACACAACATCATGCGGGAGACTCAGGAGTCCTGTTGCCAACAGGTGCACCACCAGACACGACCATGTAATGGGGACTGATTAGACCACAGGGGCCAATGTGAGATAGGGTGGGTCAGGCTAGGCCAGAAAATCCGTTACAAAAAAAAATCTTGTCACATGGTACACCAGCCAATCGGATGGAGGGTGTACCATTGAACACTCAAATGTGACATCAGAGGCCTTATACAGCTGCGGCTGCCTTTATCTTAATGCGGCCATAGCCGCATCGCTCTGACAACCGCCACCAGATGCGGTCTGTTTGTTTTTTTCTGCAGCGGTTTCCGGAATGTTAGCGCTCAGATTTTTAGCGCTGTCTGCTATACTGCAATATCGTCTAAAAACACAGGTGGGCGTTCGCGAGATGTTGTCTTAAAAGACTAATAGCAATTCAACCTACAGTACAGTACAGTACAGTACAGCCGTACATTCTCTGCAAGTCTGTGTGCGCAAACAGTCCTGTAATTGTCAAATGAAACGCATAGGCATGTTACAGTATCACATTTTCGGCGCATAGAGCGCTCTCCCTCTCGCCCCCACGCACACACAAGGCTAAAATACTATTTAAACTGCTTATCTACAGTACACCTCTCACACACCATTCCTTGGAATGGATGGCTTTCTGGCTTCAATCTTCCCGAACCTGTCATCACATTCCTGCGTGTATAACGTTCAGAGCCTGGTGTCACATTTCTGCGCATGCGTGTATAACTTCACATTCATTTAGAAGTTCAAGTCTGAAAAAAAATTAAAAAAATGTTGTTTTTTTGGTTTTGTTTCCACACATGAGCCTGCATAAAAATTTGTGATATTCTGATATTCAATCGGTACTGTAGCTTTTTAATGCGACACTATGCACATGCTTTATTAATGTGATTTTTATTTATTTGTGGTTGTGGGGATCAAAACATTACAATGACCTGTTGAAAATATTTCTTTGCACGACAGTACAGCTAATCCTTCATGCAGCGTTACCACCCTCCCCACCCCCCGCACACACACACAAGGCTCAAGGATTTGATTTCAACTTCTTATCGACACAGACCATTCATTTTCAAATGGTTGGCTTTGTGATTGTAATCATCCAGAGCCTGGTGTCACATCTCTGCACCTGCGTGTAATTCTCATGACTCACCCATCCACCACCCCCAACCCTTTGAGGCTTTGTTTAGGGTAACGCATGCGCACGTGTGATAATCCCTTCTCGAATTTAATATGTTCATCTGATTAGCCCTTCTTGGCAACTACAGAAACTAGTGTAGATTTGTGAGGTTTACAATGTACTGTACTGTTTAGATGAATGTAATGAATAGAAATGTGTATCCATACCTTCTGGAATTTAATATGTTAATCTGATAAGCCCTTCTTGTCAACTACAGTAAGTAGTGAATTTAAAGTTCAAAGAAAAAAAAGGCAACACAGTCGAAATATGGTCGATATATTTATTACATCGTTCCACGGTGAGTACATCGTTCCAAAAACTCAGTATGCCTTTAAAACGACTCATCTTTTTTGGAGGTTTTCACCACTTTGCGGATATAATTCTTTAGCTGATGCCAGACCATTTCGATAGGATTGAAGTTTGGCGATCTGTCATTAGAGGGGGGAAAAAAGGAATAAAATTAGTTAAAGAGATACACAGTAAACAGTGGGGAAAAATGAGACATGGTTACTGTACTTACTCCGCTGGTGTCTTCACCCAGTTGATACCGCAGGCAAGAATATGCGCAGTTGAAGCGGTGTGGGATCGTTGTCCTGGTAGAAACGGTGACCATCTGGGAATTCACGTGTGATGTATTCCACAATCTCAGGCACTATTTTCTCTTGGAACAAATCTTTAATAATGATTCATGTAACAAGAAAAGAAAAATGCTCAAAATAATGCACACTACAGTAGTACAGTACAGTGCATAAGGCTACAGCATATGACTTTGTGTATTATTTTACCATCAAAGATGATGATGCATCCTGGTCCACGCCTAGAGATGGCACCCCACACATGCATCTTCACTGGGTGTTTTGGACGTTGCTTCATAGATATACGTCCTTTTTTGTGGAATACAAAGGTGGCAAATCACTCTAGCGATACAGTAGACTCGTCAGTAAAGATGCAATCCTGAAAAGTTTTGCCACTGTCAATCCATGCCTGTGCCTGGACCACTCTCTTGATCTTTTTGATGTCCCTTGTCATAGGGTACGCTATGTAATGACAAGGAATAATTTTATAGGTACAGTACAGTTTATTAAACCACACTTTTACCTCCTGTACTGTCCAGTACTAACCTCACACGTCCATATTTCCATCCAATTCTGCGTCTCATCTTCATAATGCTGGTCTCTGATACGGTTAGATTATGATTTGTATGCACAGTGCCTTTGACCCTTAAGGCACTCTTCTCATCATTCTCTTTACATATTTGGTCAACCAGAAGAGTTGTCTCCCTACAGGAAACAACAACACATTACAGTAGGCCACAAGTACAGTACATAATGTATGCTCAGGTGTACAGTATGGCTAAATATATATAATACTGTAATATAAAAGTTATATAAATATACAGCGATAATAATAG
Organism: Ascaphus truei; assembly: GCA_036426205.1. Taxonomy (NCBI): domain Eukaryota; kingdom Metazoa; phylum Chordata; class Amphibia; order Anura; family Ascaphidae; genus Ascaphus; species Ascaphus truei. The sequence goes on from WSYH01000846.1 coordinate 75,716, forward strand.
ATAGATATAGAATAGAGTTATATAAATATACAGCGATAACAATAATAATAGATAGATAAAGAATAGAGTTATATAAATATAGATCAAGATGTGGTGACTCCTGATGCCAATGAACTTGGACCTGTGATTAACTTCAAGGCAAAATCCATCTTCTGCCCCCCAATTCAGGCGGTATCGCAGGTGGAGGTATTTTCCAATATGGTAATCCGTGACATTAATGAATTATCAGATTTTGCAGGTTCTAGTAACATTTCTAGGTCAGAATGGACAGCCATTAAAGAACTAAAATTTCTGCCAGACATCATAATCAAACCCTCCGATAAGGGGGGTAATATTGTCCTCTGGCCTAGAAAGTTATATGAAGCAGAAGCATTTAAACAACTACGTGATAGACACTGCTATAGGGAACTGCAGGGTGACCCTACTACTAAGTTCAAGGAAGAGCTCGACATTATGGTGCGTGAGGCACTGGCAGAGGGTGTTATTAATAGACGTCATCATGACGGTTTAATTACTAAATACCCAGTTACACCAACATTATATCTTCTGCCCAAAATCCATAAGAGCCTCTCCCACCCCCCAGGAAGACCTATCGTATCGGGTATAGGAGGGTTATGTGAGCCCATAAGCCGTTTCATTGATGCATTCTTACGTTTGCTGTGGAAAATTTACCCTCTTATCCCAGGGACAGCATGGATATACTCTCACGGCTGGATAATGTGTTTGTTGATAATGATACTATACTAGTCACTTGTGACGTTGAAACACTTTATACCTGTATCCGGCACGAAGATGGCATTTTTTATATTATATTATTTATTATATTTATATATACATTTTCTTTATATCCATGCAGAACCTGAGTACAAACCTCACAAACACATTAATACAACTTTTGGATTTCGTTTTGAAACAATTATTTTTTATTCAAAAATACTTATTATTTACAGATCAGAGGAACGGCTATGGGTGCAACATGTGCGCCCTCCTATGCGAATCTCTTCCTGTGGTGGTGGGAAAGCGAAGAGGTCTTCTCGGAAGCCAATAGTGAGTACACGTCCCATGTGCTGTTGTGGTTGAGATACATCGATGATATTTTCATTCTTTGGCAGGGCACCGCATCCCTGCTGAAACAGTTCATCGATGCTCTCAATCACAACAGCATTAACATCAGGCTCACTTACACTTCAAGTGCAACTAATGTAAAGTACCTTGACCTTAGTATCAGTGTTGCTTCTGATGGACACATAGTGACCGATATTTTTCGGAAGACGACACCCTGCAACACTATACTACATGCAAGCAGTTTCCATCCTGCGCACCAGATCAAGGGAATACCCAATGGTGTGTTTATCAGACTACGCCGTAATTGCTCGACTATGGATACCTTTAAAACCCAAACAACAGAAATGAGCAATAGATTCAAGGCAAGGGGCTATAGTCAATCGGCCATCAAACGGGGTCTTAATAATAGCTATAAACTAGACAGACAAGCTCTATTACAACCAAAACCAAAATCAACATCTACTAAAACCATCAGGTTCATTGGAACTTAAAATAATAAATGGAACAGTCTCAAAAACATCCTCCAAAAACATTGGGACATCCTCTTGGTAGATCAGGATCTCCGGGCAATTTTGGGTGATAGAGTCAACCTCACTAGTAGAAGGGCTCCTAACCTAAAGAATCTGCTAGTCATGAGCCATTACACTACCCCTCCAGGAGTTACTTTCCTTAATCAAGTTAACCTAAAAGGATTCTACAAATGTGGACATTGTTCCGCTTGTAGACATATAAAGCAGACTAATGTCTTTCATAATTCTAAAGGCACCCGAGATTTTAGAATTTTTCATTTCCTTAATTGTAAATCCAAGAATGTCATCCACCATTTGAGCTGTCCTTGCGGCCTGATCTATATTGGCATGACCACCAGGGAATTTCGTGTAAGGGTTCTGGAGCACACACGGAACATTAAAAATGCAACCAAAGATCTGGCATGTTTAAAAAAAATCACCAGTGTGGCACGCCACTTCCGTGATGTGCATAACTCAGACCCTTCATCCCTGGTGGCCTTTGCCATTGATAAAATTAACATAGGCATCCGAGGCGGTAATGTGGAGCAACTCCTACTGAAAAAAGAATGCAGGTGGATAGTTCAATTGGGGACTAGTTCAATTGGGGACTATGATTCCAACAGGACTAAATGACTATCTCAGCTTTGCAATGTTCCTTTATGTTTTCATTTATTTATTCTTTTAGGTTTTCTCCAATTTGCTTTGCCTTTCTGAGAAATCTACTTTAGAGTTTTATCTTTTTTCTTTAGTTCATCTCTCTTTTTATTTTTTGCTCATTTGTAATACTATCAGTCTATTTAATTTTACTTTGACAATATCACTTCTTTATACATTCTCTCTGATATTATTATTTTTCATTTATTCTATCCTCATCCATCTTTCCTTGCTTTTAAACACTCTGCTTAGTAATCATGTCTTTTTTTAATCACATTATGTTATTTTCTATGTCCCCCCATGTCTGTCTCTTTAAGGTTCATTTCCCTCTAAGTTCTTCTCGCCCTTACATAGCAACAGCTGACACGGATCTATTTTTCAGAAGTTCCTATTGGCTGTTTGCCACGAGTGAACTTTTGGCGCGAAAATGGAGCCCTTTAAAGAGTGTCTGTGTATGCTGACATTGTATGCTCCTGGAAGAAGCCTTTTTGGCGAAACGGCCGTTGGAGCAGAGCTGTGACAGTACCCCTACCTCCTCCTGACCCGTGTGCTACATCAGACTGCTCAAGATTTTCCTTTGTGACGTCGCTGATGCCCTAGCGTGGGACGCTGGTCTGTATTGCGGGACTTCCTCATTGCCCTGTTCACTACCCATCTGTAGTGCTCCCTGTCCCTGGGCTAATCCAGCATAACCTCTGCTCATTACTTTTGAGCTTTTTACCTCTGGGGACTTGTTATGAGTGCTACCAGTGCACTACTTGGACTCCCTTCTCTTGCTGCTTATTCCATGTGTGCAGCATAGCTTTGGCATCAGCTTTTCAGAGTCCGTTTGCAGCACATTAGAGGGTCTAATTTTTATTCATTTTCAGCTGTGTGTTATACCATCTCTCACCATCACTAAGAGGTTAATGTATATTTTCTGTGTTCTGGTTTGATTTACGAATTCCATTTATTATTAATTATTTTTTGCTTTAGATCGGCCGATCTAAGTTACACTACTGGGGGAATTTTCTTTCCCCTGGTTCTGTTGTGGTATATTTGTATTTTTTTTGTTTTGGTCCCTACCAGACTTCATGTGCCTCTTTGGTGTATACTTTTCCATCGTTGTGTCACACAGCAATTTATTATATGATTTGTGTGGGTCTGTCTTGTGTGTTTTTTATACTCTTTGCTAATAAAGTCCAGTTTTTCCATTTTTTCATTATACATTGTTTGAGTGCACCTTTTTGACCCTTCTTTTTCTTTTTCTTTGTGTATTATATAAATATACAGTGATAACAATAATAATAGATACAGTAGACATAGAATAGAGTTATATAAATATACAGCGATAACAATAATAATAGATATAGAATAGAGTTATATAAATATACAGCGATAACAACAATAATAGATATATATTTACAATAACATACAGTATATATAACAGATATACTATTAACGGTACTTAATGTGTATGTGTGTGTGTGTGTCACAATGTGAGTAAACTCTTTTCTGTAATGGGGGGTTGTGAGTGCGTGAGTCATAATGAGTAATAATGAAGTGAGTGATAATCAAGGAAAGAGGTGCAACTCACTTTCAAATAGAATTGATTATAAGAATGTAGGAATGCAATTATGATAATTGAGGAAGGAGGTGCAACACAATAACAAATTGTACAGTACAGTTCATCTAATAATTGCTAGGAAAATTATTCTGTTAAAAACAATAAGCCATCTAACCAATAAAAGTGCTATTGCAGTACTGCACGGTACAGAAAACATACAGTATCCAAAATACCAGTACTTACGCGGTAGTAACCGTTACTGTCCTCGTGACTTTTTTGGTCTTTCCGTGTGCATGATAGCTCACGGTGGCTGCTGGTACAACAAGGCCAGACGTACTTAACCAGCATTGAATATCTGCAATTCGTTGTCCTCTCGTGTACATCTCCTTTATTCTCATGCTGAGATTCTTAGAAATCTTTTTAACAGGCATCGCTGCGTGTAGAAAGAAATACAAGCACAAAAATGTATATTCGATGTTTAGTCGATGTGTATTCAATGTGCAGTGAATCCACAAAATGGATGGTGTATTTATACGTTAATTAGTCACATTAGAGTACGTCCACTTTTAACACCTGCACCTCATTGCCATGCATAAAAGGTGACACCCATTGCATAGCCTCCCACTCGATGATCTGTATCTGAGCTTGCCCTTGTCCAGATCCTGCATTGTGCCATCTACTTCCATGGATAAACCCTGATTCTACGGACGCAAGAACCCACTCTCTTCTGACGTGCCTGTCGTGCCGAAAAAGCGAAAGGCGGAAGCCGTTTCAAAGCCAAGACCAAAGCGAAAGGCTAAGGCTAATAAAGAAAACATTCTGACGACTCCAAAGGCTAAGGCTTTTAAGAAGCCTTATTATGTAAAGAAGAAATTCGCTGATGTAGACACAAAGCAAAACAAATGGAAGCCAAACAATCGAACCCATGGGTCTCCTCCTCCATCACACCTCGACGACGCTGCCGCTGCTCTCCCGGAAATCCACAGGTCACCTATTCCATCACTCCTCGACGACACTGCCGCTTCTCTCCCGGAAATCCACAGGTCACCTCCTCCATCACTCCTCGACGACGCTGCTGCTTCTCTCCCGGAAATCCACAGGTCACCTTCTCCATCACTCTTTGACGATGCTGCCGCTTCTCTCCCGGAAATCCACAGGTCACCTCCTCCATCACTCCTCAACGACACTGCTGCTTCTCTCCAGGGAACCCCCATCTCATCCTCTTCAGCACCCATCAACCCAGATGCCACAGCACCCCATGCACAAGATCCAGCTCCTTCGACCGCATGCTGAATGGGTTAAGTGTCAATATCCCTGGTAACTCTATGCTGGTAAAGATAGATCTTCTTTTAGAGACGATGCTAAATATGGATCAACGGATGGAGAAGATGGATCAATGGATGGAGAAGATGGATCAACGGATGGAGAAGATGGATAAGTGCATGGAGAAGATAGAGACTGACATAGCGGGGATACATAATTTGCTTGGAGTTCATGCCCCTGTATCTCTAACGCAGGAGCAGGAGGGTGGCATGGATGGGATGAATAGGAACTTCAACCTTCCATCACCAAGCGCACCCCCTCCATCAGAAAAATATGTGTTCATGTATGCCGTTGACGAGGATGACATGACAACCCCGTCAAGACCACGCCAGGAGACAACACAGACAAGGCGACCAAGACAAGAGGAAAGCATCCTCCCAGACAACTACCCTCGCCTTCCGCCACAAACACACCCGTTCCCAGAAGCACACTCACTCCTAGAAGCAGACCCGCTCCCAGAATCCCACCCACATACGCTTGCATTGAGACGGTGCCCGACATCATCTTGCGCGAGCTGTTCCAGCCAGTAAGGGAGAAGTATAGTTTGCAAGTAGTGGTGTAGCCCAGAAACATGCCATGTACATTTTCAAGCACCACGTGCCCTACGTGGTGTACTGCGGGTGGGCCCACAATGTAAACTACGAAGGGAATTGCGTCAAAAAGGATCTTCCTGAAAATGCAAGAAAGACTATTGTGGAGGAATTGTGGCGCTATTTTACAATTAGCGATCATTTAATGAAGATCGTGAGAGACTCCATAAATGGCATATTGCAGCATACAAGGAATCGTTCCTGGAAGGACGATTTGCTGGGGATCGAATTCGCTGCGTGATTGGTCATCTGTTCAAATGTTGTCTCATTTTTGACTTGTTGATTGTTTTATGTTGTATTCTGAAATGTTTTTACTTACAGTACACCATGAATTTGTTTTTACTTACTCCACCAATAAAAAAAATGCTGCTTGTTTTAAATTGTATTCTTCAATGTTTTTAATTACAGTACACAATGAATGTTTTTTTACTTACTGTACGCCACCAATAAAAAAAATACTGCTTGTTTTAAATTGTATTCTTCAATGTTTTTACTTACAGTACACCATGAATGTTTTTTTTACTTACTCCACCAATTAAAAAATGCTGCTTGTTTTAAATTGTGTTCTTCAATGTTTTTACTTACAGTACACCATGAATGTTGTTTTACTTACTGTACGTCACCAATAAAAAAATGCTGCTTGTTTTAAATTGTATTCTTCAATGTTTTTACTTAAAGTACACCATGAATGTTTTTTTACTTACTGTACTCCACCAATAAAAAAAAAGGCTGCTTGTTTTAAGTTATATTCTTCAATGTTTTTACTTACTGTAAAGTACACCATGAATGTTTTTTTACTTACTGTACTCCACCAATAAAAAAAATGCTGCTTGTTTTAAGTTGTATTCTAAAATGTTTTTACTTACAGTACAGTACACCATGATTGTTTTTTTACTTACTCCGCCAATAAAAAAATGCTGCTTCTTTCAATTGTAATTGTTTCATTGTGTCTCCATGGAGGGCATTCGGGGTAGGCATGCGCATTACATCAAAACAGTATTAAAATGCATTATTAGAATTAGTATTATTATTAGAACACACATACTGTAATACATGTACAGAATAAATGCATACTTTTCATTTTCGGGGTTTATTATAAAGTATATAAAAAATTATTGTATACTTTATGAAAAAACAGCATACTGTTTCAGGTTTTCTATAGAGCTCACAGTTATTCTATCCTAATCAATAAAAATGGCACTGATTCAGATTCAGCAGTGTGCAAGCATCATTACACAAAGCGATATTATCCATCAAAATCCCTCCATTTGCCGTTCTCAGCATGATGACAAAGTTTCTTTTCTGAGGAAGAAAAATAAAAGTATTACTTTAATGGATGGTTCCCGCAATCCCCTTGGTCAGTCCTAACAATAATTTTCTCAGGGGGCGTCTCTTGTTCACATACACACATACGCCTATATGTGATGAGACGCATACAGTATAGTGGCGGCCGCCTTTAGCCTCCTGCGGCTGCCACGCGGGGTTTTTTAAAATGCGGCGATGCGCTGCTTTTTTTTTTTAGTTTTCACGCGCCACGGGCGCGTTTAATGATAAGCGCCATTAGCGCTTATCTGATGAATGCGGCCGCCACGCTGGAAACTCTGCTAGAAACGGAGATATCGCCCCGGATAAATGCGGGCAAGTAGGAGGTTAAAGGCGGGCGCAGCAGTATGCGTTTCAACAAGCTTCCAATGCAAATGCGCCTAGCTGTCCACCAATATTTCAGTATCTTCTGTAGTAGCTGCTCAGCCAATGCTGGACTACATTTTGGCGAATTGTGACTAAAGAACTAAATAACCATAAGCAAAGCGATTGATTACAAGAGAATCGCTTTACTGTGCATTGATATTGATATGGTAAAAAAAGAATTAAATACGGCAGCTGTATCCACCATAGACGTTGCCATTCGATTGTCACTGAGCCACTGCCAGTCCCGTAGTCTTGATTATACACGTAGTTGACAGGTGACAGCGGGCCTGCTACACCTGTAGTTGACGGAAACAAAAGAAACAGCGCACAACGCCAAATAGTGAAGCAAGTAATTGCAAAAGTATATTAATAAAAGGGTATTATTCTGCATACATCATATAGGTGATAAAGTTGCATTTAGTGTGTATCACACTGATTACCACTCGGCAGCTGTTGGCAGGAAAGTCAGGTGCTTGCTTCTCTTTGCGATAACTGCTGTACTGACTCTGGAGCAGGATTCTTGTTTGGACTCCTCATCCGACAGTATGCGTCTGTGAAGATTGAGATAATGTGAGTGGCTATCATCACCTCCATTTTGGCCTAAACCACCATTTTCTGAGTGTTTACTATATGAATGTATATTTGTCTCATTCGTGAATGAATGAATGAACTGTGAATGTTTGAATCTGCAGAGTATCGCTCCTAGATATAACTAACCCTTTTTAATTCCTACAAGGCAGGCAAGAATTGAAATAGCATTCGTAAGCGATTAGACATTCCTGCTGATCTGAGTTCTTTCTTATCTGACAGCTACAATACACATACAGGGCTGAACAGAGTAACTCCCTTATGTCACATGGTTAAGAGGCCCACATTATGGTAAATTATCGATAAGAATATAGCAATGTAAAGCATATATAGGCATCAGCAAATATATTTTTGCATGTCATCATATCATCATTTATCTATAAGCCAGCCCCCTTAAGGGGTGTATTACCCATTTTGAAATGTATAAAAATGTGATACTAAGCAATATGTTTTCAGAGGCCTGAGTTCTTTCTTTGAACTCTTGTCTCCCAAATTGTGCCTTGGTACAGATAAACTCATGTGTTACTTTTTGAACCCTGTATTTGACTCATTGATCTTATGTCTAAGCTTTGACAGATGGCCCCCGAATAGGGACCCCAATACCTCGGGACCAGGAGACCCCAGACGGAGCAGCTGCCTACATTACTCAACGTGCACACTTGGAATAAGGTATGGCTTTATCCTTTTTAACAGAAAAAGCCGTTAGATTAAAAAGTTTGAGTAATCTGTAGACAGTTTGTTCTTTATGGGCAACCTACCTGAGTGACGGGACACCCTGTATCACGTGAGTTTATCAATATTATACTGATCAGGTATTGTTATTGTTGTTTTTGTATTATTGCCATAAACTCAGGTTATACCGTGTGCCGCTAAACGGCAGGGCCAAGTAAGGGCCCGGAAGGTATAATAATTAATAAGGTGTTAAGTCTCCTAGAACTTGGGGAGAGAACTATTGTTAAGGAACAGCAGGTAACTGTTTTTAAGGCCACTGTTCCTTAACTCTATCTTCTACTTATATTATACCAAGGGTTGGGGCACCTTATTGGTACATGGTCAACTAACGTTGATCGGTGTAAGGTACATGGTCAGCTAACGTTGATCGGTGTAATAGAGGAGAATTATGGGGAAACCTACGTTCTCAGCAGTCGCCGGCGAAGGGTACGTCCCTTGAAATTTTGTGTGGACTTTATGGCAATAAAATGTTTTAAAAATGGATATTTAGTGACGCAGAATATATTGAATAAGAAGGAAAGTGAAACATATCAGGCTCTGTTTTAAAAATAACTGCAGCATTATTGGACCCCCCTTTTTTCTAATCCCCTTTTCCTCATCTCCCTTCCCTCACCCCTTTTTCACTGAAAGGTCACAGGAGTTGCATGTCTGTGAGGTACAGGAGTTGCATGTCTGTGAGGCACAGGAGTCCATGTCTGTGAGACATGGAAGTTAATTAGTAACCTAGGAAGAAATGGCTTGAATTTAAGAATCTTAAAGTAGTTTTTTAGGACTGAATGCATTAATACTGCATGGAAGAAAAAGAGGACATCCTCTTTAAATGTTTTTTGTTTGTTTTTATCTTAGAAAGCTCATAGAAACTAGTTTGATGGCATAATAATATACATGTCATGGAGTAAAGTGTTTGTGTGCCACTCCTCTGATAGTTAATGTATGTATGTATGAATGTCTTTATTCATATAGCGCCATTAGTGTACATAGCGCTTCACATTGTCACTTGTTGTACTAATCATAAAAATAACAAATAATCTCTTGTAAAAGGGTCATTTAAGTTTAAACCCTTTTGTCAAAGTGTATTAAGCCTGCTGCCATTTACAAGGCATGACAGTAGCATTTAAAATAAACCTAGGAAGTATTGTATGTTAAAGTCTGTTAGTGTAATATTTTAAAAGAGAATGAAAATTTGGCAGTTGTAAAAAGAAGTAATTTCACCCTGACTCAAATATGAATTTGTATTTTTTTCACAGTAGCACATGTTTGTTCCTGGGCGTAGGAAATACTGTGTTACAATATTTAAATGAAGTTTTCAATTTAAATTTTATGTGCTGATTTAGAGGAGTCAGGACTAAAAGCAAGGTATATCTAGAATGCAAAGTTTTAAAAAGTAAATGTTTATTTTTTATTTAAACAAAAAGAAAGAGTCTGATCTTATGGAGTAAGGAAGCTTTATTAAGTTTTACTCTGGCCCACAAGATTAAGATCGTGTTGGAGTTTTGTAGAAAGAAGAATGAATGTTGATGGAAGATAAACTCAGAGAACGTGTGTATGTGTCTGTGTGGGTGGGTGTAAGAAAGATAAGGAATTATAAATATATAGTAAATAAAACAATAAGATTTATGTTTTATAAGAAGGGTTGCAAAGATGGTTTTGTGTTTGTTTTTGTGTTATCAAGGTTTTTCTGTTCAAACTTATAATAGGAAACTAACGGTTTGTTTTCTTAAATACACTGCTCGTCTGATTTTTGAACAGTAGTCATTTAAAAGAGGGAAGGTTAAAAGCAGCCAAGTGGGCTGGCCCCCCTCCTCCAGCTTAAGGAATGTACAGAGACCACGTTCCAGGCATAAAAAGTTAACTAGAAACTGAGAGAAAAAAAATAAAAGAAATGTTTAAAAGCAGCTTAGTTATAGTATGGGGAAAGAGAATGATATTGTAATTTATTTATTTTTGGGACTGAGTTTGCAGGGTCAAACAGGTCTGTGTTGGGTTTTTATCTTATTTTTTGTAAAGTTCATTTTGCTCTGTATCAGAGAAATGTGAAATTATGCTTTTTGTTTTTTGTATCTATTTTAGGATAAATACCTCATAGTTTATGAAATGCTTTAGATGGCATAGCCCCCATTATGTAGGAATTATTACAAGAAGGGGTTATAATCCCCACATGCAGTATCCAAATTACCTCTACGCAGAAACCAGTAAAGACATTTCAATTCTATTTGTTCTAATTAGGAGATGTTTTTTAACGCTATTTGTTATAATTGTTTCATTAACAATACAATAATATTTAATATGTATTTCCGTATTTGAATAGTGTCAAAAGTATACTCACAAAGCGTACAATATAAACGAGTAAGCATAAAGTCAGATATGAAATAATTTTTCCTATAAAGTTAACTGCATATGTGATGTATTTTTATAACTTTTAACCATTACCTCTCCTTTCCCTCCAAAAGGTGTCTTAATTTGAACCCTGATCTATAGCCTCTCATTTTAAAGAATGCAACTGTAGGCTACCTAGAATTTATTTATTTTTTAAAGCAGTAGCTATTGTTAAATTCATGATATATATATATTTAAATCTCAAGCTGCTGAAGTTTTAAATACCATTATTCTTTGTCGTATGTTGTTCACATGTCATAGGATTTGCATATGAACAAAAGAGAGGATAATTTATATGATTTTCCATTACACACCTGTCTATATGCGGACTCTGCCTATTTTGTTAATTGCAACATTACCTTATGTGTGTTGTTTTGTTATTTATCCTTGAACATTTCTTGCCGAAATTACTCCATTCATATTGTGTTGTGTTTTGGTGCTGTCTACTCATTGCTACACATAGCAACATGTTATTTCATGAATATTCATGTAGAGAGGGATATACCCCATCTCTTTACATTTTCCAGCATAACTATTGGATAGCTTTATTTTGAGCCTGTTTGGGAACTAAGTATTAATGTGATAAGCTGCTACTGTGCAGTGTTTTGTGGTGAAGCTAATTAACATTGTTAGTATATTATGGTCACTGGCCCCTCATGTTCTGATAGGGCTTTGTGTTCATATTAGCATTTTTTGTTTACCGTATACTGTCCGTTTCGTTCACATGGGGACTCTTTTATTTATGATTTATTAGTTGTCATTTTATGCATTTCGTAAGTTTTTAGCTTGTAAAAAAGTTGTATACGTTTTAGTTGTGTTATAGTTAAGTTTATGTGGATATTTCCCATTTGGTCTGTAATAAATTTGATATTAGTGGTATTAGTTATTTAACTGGTACTTTATGTATATTTTACAGTTTACAATGAGTGCAAGCTTTAGGGACTTTTAGTGACAACCTCTTGTCACTTATCAGTGTTCTCTTACGATACTTTCCTATGCACCTTTGATTTCTTTCTTTTGTAATTGGTGAGCAAGGTATTTTTTGTGTTTATTTTATACGCGGATGCCAAGATAGTGGTGAAAAACAAAAAAATTGTGCTGATACTAAATTATAGTGGCTACAAGCGCTCTCCTTGTGCTTTTATTAATGAAATGTTTAAGTCTCTCCAAACTTAGGTGCAGCTTATACAGTCTACCAAGGAGGTGCAGCTTATACAGTCTACCAAGGAGAATACAAAGCAGCATCATCGCAAGAAAAAAGTGCCGGCACCACCGTAAACAGTTAACAAAGATAAAGAATCATCAAGCCAGCATTTTTTACCAACTGTTAGTGTTTCTAGGCACAATAATCCTAGAACATTTAACCACCGAGGAATTAAGACTTCAGGCAAGGCCCGATCTTAAACGAACAATTTGCTTTTTCTGAACTCAATATTATCAAGGCCCGGACTTAAATGAACAATTTGTTTTTACAGGACTCAATATTATTTTTTTTTTATGCTTTAGAGTGTGTTTTTAAGATGTATGCCCCACTAGGCAAGATCAGCCTACACCATCCAGATGATGATAAGGGATGATCAGTTTTGAAATATTTGTAATGTTCATTGTTTTATGGTCACATCAGTTTGCAGACAATCATACAATCTTGCACAATGCTGCACAGGTTAATGGGTCACAAGGGAATATATACAATGAATCCCTGCCATACTCTAGTGGCCCCCAATGACGTAAGAGAGAATTACATTTAACCTCTTGAGTAGGGATACCTTACACTAATGCCGAATTTAAAATGATGAAATGTTAATTTGAATTTGTTTACAGGAAACTTTTCTAAACCGAATTCCACTGGTAAATGAGGTTCCTGTAGGTGGAAATTACACTGGGAACAACAATCAATTTATGGGTCAGGTGTCTCCACCAACTAATGAAACTTGTATGAAAATGTATTTACAGCCCTGAACTAAAAATTTACAGGGAGGATGTAGCCTTAATTTTTCAGTTTTAATTAAGATAGTAAAAGGTGCTTACACAAATTCTAGTTTACCTAGGGGAGTGTATTGGCTTTGTGGAAAATGGGCCTACAGAGTATTACCATGTGGTTGGACAGGGTCATGCTATCTAGGTACAGTTGTACCTGCCTTTACAATGACCCACTGGCAGGATCAGGAATAGCAGAGCCACTTCCAACGCACAGGGGTTGAAAAGTAGTCTATGGAAAGAACAATTTTGGGCTAGCTTATTTCCTAATGTAGGAGTTGAGTTGCTATATGACAGGCTCAATGTACTTACGGATGTACTGGATGATGTTCTCAATCATACAACTACATTCATTAATTTACTTAATCAAGAGCAGGTACAGATTAGATTAATAGCCCTACAGAATAGAATGGCACTGGACTATATTTTAGCGTGTGTGCCCGAGTTAAAGAGCAATGTTATGTTATTTAGAGATCAAAGTGGTAAGATTGAGCATGAGGTAGAGAAGATCGCAGAGATACAGGAGAGATTAAGGAAAGGTGGAGATAAGAGGTGAGTTTCGTTAGGAATTACCATGTTGGTTGGTTTTCTAGAAGCGAAACTGATGGATGGATTTGTCTGTGTGTTTGCAGTTCTGATTGTTTTGTATGACTGTGTCATGTGCAGTAAATCCATACTGCAAAGGTGTGTAAAACCCTCTACCCAGGCCATGCCACTGATCACAGACGACACTACGGAAGATGCAATCTCAGAAGGAGAAGTCAGTCCTCCTCAATGGAATACAGATGAAGATGATGGCAGAAAGACCAACCTGGCTGAGATGATAGCCAGCAGCTCTGTGAGTTTCCAGAACTATCAAAGCCATGCAAATTGGGGCCCTCCAGGCCAGTGCAACGCTTCTGAGTTTTATCTGAATTATCCTTAAAAGACTATGTTTTCAAGAATAAAAAGAGAGGACTGTGAAGATTGAGATAATGTGAGTGGCTATCATCACCTCCATTTTGGCCTAAACCACCATTTTCTGAGTGTTTACTATATGAATGTATATTTGTCTCATTCGTGAATGAATGAATGAACTGTGAATGTTTGAATCTGCAGAGTATCGCTCCTAGATATAACTAACCCTTTTTAATTCCTACAAGGCAGGCAAGAATTGAAATAGCATTCGTAAGCGATTAGACATTCCTGCTGATCTGAGTTCTTTCTTATCTGACAGCTACAATAGACATACAGGGCTGAACAGAGTAACTCCCTTATGTCACATGGTTAAGAGGCCCACATTATGGTAAATTATCGATAAGAATATAGCAATGTAAAGCATATATAGGCATCAGCAAATATATTTTTGCATGTCATCATATCATCATTTATCTATAAGCCAGCCCCCTTAAGGGGTGTATTACCCATTTTGAAATGTATAAAAATGTGATACTAAGCAATATGTTTTCAGAGGCCTGAGTTCTTTCTTTGAACTCTTGTCTCCCAAATTGTGCCTTGGTACAGATAAACTCATGTGTTACTTTTTGAACCCTGTATTTGACTCATTGATCTTATTTCTAAGCTTTGACACGTCTCCAAAGGGGATTTCCCTTCCAGCAACCAGGCCCCGCTGCGGGTAATAGTACTCAGTAGGACCGCCAAAAGTTCCAAGTATGCTGGGGCAGCTCGTATAGCTCAACGGGCAATCTCACTGCACACGGAGGTGAGACCACAGTTTCCCTGAAGAAGTAGCTAATTCTACGAAACGCGTTGGATGTTATATGCCTATTGCCTTATCATTATTGCTACATCTATTGGCTTCACCCTGGTATTATCACTCCTGTGTGTTATTTGGGCTGTTTAGAGACTTTACCATCTCCCTGCCGATTCCAACACTGCTGCGGTGACTGTGACGTTATCACGCAGCATCTTGTGATGGAGCGGCAGCATGGCATACCGAGTGTGTCCCTGCAGGCTGTGGTCTCACCTCCATGTGCAGTGAGATTGCCCGTTGAGCTATACGAGCTGCCCCAGCATACTTGGAACTTTTGGCGGTCCTACTGAGTACTATTACCCGCAGCGGGGCCTGGTTGCTGGAAGGGAAATCCCCTTTGGAGACGCATACTGTCGGATGAGGACTCCAAACAATAATCCTGCTCCAGAGTCAGTACAGCAGTTATCGCAAAGAGAAGCAAGCACCTGACTTTCCTGCCAACAGCTGCCGAGTGGTAATCAGTGTGATACACACTAAATGCACCTTTATCACCTATATGATGTACGCAGAATAATACCCTTTTATTAATATACTTTTGCAATTACTTGCTTCACTATTTGGCGTTGTGCGCTGTTTCTTTTGTTTCCTTTTCTTAGAGTGTGGGGGGTGCTGAGCCACCCCCTTTGTTTATAGCAGCAGACGCCCTTATCAGTTACACGATATGTGAGAGATTTTGTTTTTACACAATTTCACTGTTGTTTTTGTGGTTTAATGTTTCACAAATCTATAGGGTTTCAGTCACTGCACTGTATTGTTTATTTATATCCTTAAGGTTTAATAGTAGCGCACGGTATTATTTTTGTTTTGTCATCTGTAGTTGACAGCTGATGAATCTGGAAATCGCTTTGGTACATGCAAGCTTGCTGGTATCTGTACATAAAATCCTGCTCAGGCTGCAGGTATCCAGGCGGGGACAGATAGCAAGGGTTGCCAGTCAGCAGGTTTTCACTGACAGTCGGATTGTTATTGGAAGCCGGTGCTGGCGCTGGCGCATTGCTTGCCTGAGACTGACGATTCTTAGTTGGTTTTACCATGACCTTTCGCCTTTTGAAGTCTCCATGATTAAAGATACTGGACACATCTGGGGCAACACACCAATACCCTCCTCCTGTAATTTCGGGTGCAGGTGCAATACGAAAAAAACACGGATCGATACATAACTTTTTCCTTATTGCACACTTCCATACATGAGCATCTGGTGAAAATTTGTAAAAGTCATAATTTTCGATAAAATATTGATAAATTTGACCAGCTGTGGCCATCTAATCATCTGCTGAACTAATTGCTGACCATAGTAAATAAGCGTACGTTATGTCGGGTTTTTTGAACACGGACTGCAGTGGTGTACTCATCTCCGGACTTCTCTGGACAATAGAATAGAACACTAGACACTTTGCATTAAGTTTTTAATATGAAACGCCTAAATAGATACAGTGTTGTAGCTATTTCAGTACCAAGGTCAATTCACAAAGGACAACTGTGGTATTTTTTAAACACCTGCAAGTCGACACATTAATGAAGCACATGTAGTGTACACATTAGAATTAATTACAATTCATGAATTCTACCTGGGGTGCCACCTTGCGGATACGCGAAGAATTGCAACCAATTACATCCGAACCATTCTCATTAAACAGATCACGCGCGGGTGACGCCGGCATGAATGAGACATGAATACGGCATGAACGCCGCATGAACGTGGCGAAGCGCGTGACATTCGGAAAATGTCACCGGAAAATATCCGAGAAGTGTTAAAATAAAAGTTGCCGAGGCGCATGCGCGAGGGCAGAGAGAATGGACGCGTGACCCCATTGCTCTGTGCCCCGCTCGTAAACTAATGCAATAAAACAACCTTTACTGTCAGCAAAAAATCGGGAATTTAACTCCTAAGACCCTGCCAAACTACCGGGATGGCGAAGAGACAATCCAAAACCCCGAAATCAAAGGGGCTCCCGCAATACTTCCCCAGCACGAGAAACAGCGCGGCTGAGGCAGAAATGGCGCCGAGTTCGAATCAGGGCTCTGATTCAGAACGGGAAGGAGAGAGGGAGGACAGAGACAATCCGGAATATCAAACAGTGCGGCTCGGCGATTTTAATCGCCTTTACACAGACCTCAAAAATCTCCTCCAGGCGCAAATAAAAGAGATGGGGAGGGAGATCGGGAGTCTGGGGGAGCGCACGGGACATGTGGAGACCCAGTTTGACATAACCTCCACGGCCGCCAAACGCAATACAAATAAAGTAACGGAGCTACAGACCCAAATCTCTGACCTGAAGGAGAAGCAGGAGGATGCCAAAAACCGCGAGCGGCGGAACAATATAAGGATTCGGGGGGTACCTGAAGATGTAGGGGAGTGTGAGGATTTCGTCCTGAGGTGGCTGGGCGAGCTGCTGCCGGATATCCCCAAAGAGAGACTAGAAATGGACCGTTGCCACAGGGCCCTGAGAACGAGACCTGTGCAGTCTGAGCAGCCGCGTGACATCATAGCGCGGCTGCATTATTATAAGACCAGGGAGGCCATCCTGCACAGGTCCCGGGAAACACCGTCGGTGGAATTTGAGGGGGTAAAACTGCTTATTTTTCAAGATCTGTCCCCTCTGACGTTGCTGAGACTCAGGGCCCTCACCCCAGTCACTAAAGTGTTAAGGGACCACAGTGTGCGATATCGATGGACATTTCCATTTGGGCTGTCTGTTAGTAAGAATGGCAAAGCCCACTACATGAAGGAGATTGGGGAGGGAGAGGCTTTCCTTCACAGGCTGGGGCTTAAGGGGGCACCAGTGGCTCCGGAGACGGTGGAAGAGATCCCGGGCCCCAGCTGGGCAACGGCGGGACGATCCCCCCGATCCCCACACACCATAAGTTGAATTCCAATAAAGAGTTTGTCCATGACATCCCACGTTATAAGGGAATCATGTTTCCCGGTTTACAGTTAAAGTTGCCTGGTAAAATGTTACAGGCTTACATATCCGCTGTTAAAGAAGAACCCGCATCAAGAGCCCCTCCGGTGGGGAAAAATCCGCGTTTACCTATTTATAAGAGACTAGGCACTTACCTGAGAGATAATGGACGAAGGCCCAAAGATGGCGACGCACACGAGGTAAGAGCAGCATCCAGTATGAAATGCAGGAGCAGGAAACCACCATCAGCCGGGCAGAGTCGACGCCCACATCCGTCCAGGTCGAGAGTTGCTCCCAAAATGGCGGCGGCCGGATGCTCGAGCGCTGAAACCGGAAGGGCACGGGCGGCCATCTTACAGGGGGCAAGATGAAGATCCAGTTATCGCGAGGCAGTGACGCGGACCACAGGAGAGGCCCCGACCAGCGGGAGATTTGAACTTACTCAGGAGCCATAGATGCAGACGGAGAACCGGATATACACAGCGACGGAGGAAAGAAGACTCTATTCCCATATGTTAGAAAGGGCATCAGTTGGAGAGGCCTGCGGAGGAGGGTAGCGGGGCAAAATTATATAAAATACATAGGGCTCACAAGGTGATAGACAGCAAGCAAGGCTGAGGATAAGACATAGGGGAGGTGGTAGGATGGTGGGTTTAAACGGGATAAGAGGAAGTAAATAGTAAGATGAGGAAAGTAGGAGGAAGTAAGTAAGGGGAGGGTGTAGGGGAGGTGTCAGGAGCTAGATGGAGACAGGAAGCAGAGGGAAGGAGAGGGGTCAGAAGGAGGAGAGCAAGGGAAGTGGGAGTAGAAGGTAAAAGTAGGTGACTAAATAGGAAGGTGTACGTTACGGAAGGAGGAAGGTAAGCGATAGCAAGTAGAAGCGAGACATGTAGGTTATGCAAGTCGAGAGGGGCAAGCAATCCGGAAGATGAGACAATATAAGGAATAGAGCGGGGTGTACTGCAGAGGGTATCCTGGGAAGAGAGTAAGGGGTAGAGGCCAACTAACCAAATAGGGGATCATAGAATAGGGAGTAAAGCGGCGGAAACAGTTGCCTAGGTTAACACCGAACTTAGGAGTTATTAGGAATAAGACATGAAGGTTACAGTTAGTTTGTCGTTAGAGGAGCGGGGTGGGAGCTGAGGGATCTCGGCCTGCTCTGCGGTCCGCATGGGCCAGGGGCTGGGAAGGGGTAGTCCCAGCGAAGTCCTTTGGGAGGGTGGGGGATTAAGAGGCGCAGTGACATCGGCGGATGTTCCGGAGCAGGTGCCCAGTCCCCAAAGGCATTGGACTCTGAGCCAAGTTGGCAGGGCCACAGCTCGGAGGACATTAATTGTTTACTGTTTTATGTGTGTCATCCCCCATTGTCTCTCCCCATCCCGCAGGACCCACCATCCGAGGATCATCACGAGCGTAACAGGAAGGAGACTGCCTTACTTCGGTCAGGGTTAGTAGCGAAGCACACAACACTAACGCCACATGTCGCAGGTTCAACCTATCCCCAAGATGAATAATGATCTGACACTTATCTCCCATAATGTTAAGGGATTTAATAACCCAATAAAGCGTAGAATTGCCTTCCGGGACTATATCCGTAGAGGGGCGGATATAGTGTTTGTCCAGGAAACTCATTTCTCTAAATCTAATCATCCCAAATACCTGGACAGACACTATAAGACCGTTTTTATGTCCTCGGCGACAGTAAAGAAAAGGGGGGTGGCTATATTAGTGCATCGAAGAGTGCCCTTTCAAGTGGTTAAATCATATAAAGATTCAGACGGAAGATACGTTATAGTCACAGGCACAATTAATAACAAGGAGGTCACATTAAGCTCAATATACGCCCCCTGCGAACAGGCTCCGCAATTCTTTACGTCATTTTTTGATACATTACACAAGGTGGCAATAGGTTGTATATTCCTCGCTGGAGACATGAACCGCACCCTAGACCCAGACTTGGACAGATGCACGGGGACTAACTTACCACAGAAACATGACGTACAGTACTAACCATACTTCACGGGCTGCACGATTGTCATTTACTTGACATTTGGAGGGAAAAACACCCTACGGAGAGAGCATACACTTTTTACTCACACCCCCACAACAGATACAGTAGGATAGATTACTTCCTGGTTTCTAAGAAAGCGGTTCCCATGGTCACCCATACTGGGATCCATGATATTTCATGGTCGGACCATGCACCGATTGAGCTGCGGTGTGCTCTGCAGCTTCTGGACAGACCGGGGGCGAACTGGAAATTAAACGAGCTGCTGTTAAAAAACCCAATATCGGAGCGGGCGATAGGAGATAAAATCAAGGAATATTTTGATATCAACACGGGGAGTGTATCTTCCCACTCTACACTCTGGGATGCCCATAAGGCAACCATGAGGGGTCTTCTTATGAATTTAGCAGCACAAACCAAACGAGCTAAGGAGTCCCAGATAAAGGATCTGCGAGGGAGACTAACACACCTCTCCGCATGTCATAGTCTAAATAAACAGAGCGCTACCTTAAAAGAACTCTCTGACACCAAAACGAAACTCAATTTGTTGCTAAACTCCAGAGCCGAGAGGGAGTTGGCCTGGTCCAAGCGTAAGTTTTACGACAAAGCCAACAAGCCAGATACCTTACTTGCCAATAAATTACGTAACAAACTCCCTAATTATAGTATTTCCTCTATCCGCACCAAGGGGGGGGACCTTACCTCCGATCCCAGAAGAATTGTCGAAGAATTTAAATTTTTTTACGAGGTTCTATATGATGGAGATAAGGTCAGCCACACACAGAAAATAGAGGGAAAAACCCAGAAATTCCTAAAAGAGGCGCGCCTTCCCAAATTGAGCAGGGCAGAAAGGGAGGCACTACAGGGTGACTTTACGTTCGAAGAACTATCAGAGGTTATAAAGGCCCTTAAGCCAGCTAAAGCTCCGGGACCAGATGGTTTTTCAAATTTATATTACAAAAAATACCTTAAAATATTAGCGCCACAACTCTTAAAATTATTTAACGAGATCTTAGCGGGGGGCGCCTTTCCATCCCAGATGCTCCAGGCCTCAATCTCCCTGATCCACAAGCCAGGCAAGGACCCGATGGACTGTAAGAGCTATCGGCCCATATCCCTGATCAATTCCAATGTGAAAATATTCTCTAAACTCATAGCTAACAGGGTGGGCATTGTCCTGCCTGGGCTAATCCATCCGGATCAGGTGGGATTTATTGGTGGAAGGCAGGCGGCAGACAACACAAGACGGATCATTGATTTGATCGATCTGGCCAATAGAAAGAATATCCCGTCTATGCTGTTGAGTCTGGATGCCGAGAAGGCCTTCGATAGGATTGACTGGTCCTATCTGAGGGCAGTACTAGGAGCGTTTGGGTTCAAGGGACACCTCCTAGAAGCCATCTTAGCCCTGTATAAAGGCCCCACAGCTAGGGTGCGCCACCAGGGCTTCCCATCGGAGCAATTCAACATCTGTAGCGGGACGCGACAGGGGTGCCCCCTGTCCCCTTTGCTATTTGCATTATGTATAGAACCCCTGGCGGCCCATATTCGCCTAAACCCAGATATAACAGGGATAGACGTAGGGGACCAATCCCACAAAGTGGCATTATACGCTGATGACGTTATACTGACCCTGTCGAGACCGCTCACTTCCCTGCCCAATGTCTTTGAGATTCTGGGAGCGTTTAGCCTCATCTCCGGGTTTAAAATTAACCAGACAAAGTCTGAAGCCCTAAATATTAGTCTCCCGCGCCCAATGGAGAAATTAATCGAACTAAATTTTAATTTTAAATGGCAAGCCTCCTCAATCAAATACTTAGGTATCCAAATTACCAAGACATATGACTCATTATACAAAGCTAATTATCCCAAATTATTTCAAGCTTTAAGGGAGGATATGAGGGTGTGGGCGGGGTTTGGAATTTCTTGGTTTGGAAGAATTCATAGCATTAAGATGAATCTTCTGCCAAGGGTGCTTTACCTGTTCCAGGCCCTGCCAATACCATTGGTGCGGGCAGATATCCTCGCCTTACAGTCAAAGATCATGAAATTCATTTGGCACAAGAAGAGTCCAAGAATTGCTAAGAGTATATTAACCAGACCCACGATTAGAGGAGGACTAGCGGTACCTTGTTTGATGGCATATCACAAAGCAGCAAGATTGGGTCAGATCGTCCAGTGGCACCTGGACCCGTCCCTGCGGAGATGGGTGGCGCTGGAGAAACCCTGCTGTGCTCCAATTGAGCTGTATAATTTAATTTGGCTGCCAAAACGCTGCGACAACACAGTCGGGATGCTGCTACGGACCATGGTGAACTCTCTGGCGGTGTGGAGGAGTTCCAAATTTAAACATAAACTAACGACAAAACACTCCTTAATGACCCCGCTATTCGATAACCCAGATTTCGCCCCGGGGATGGCCGGAGAGCGGCACTTCAAAATTTCTATACAGTCGGGATATAAGCGGTTAATGAATCTGAAGGGGCCTCAGTATATTAAAACATTCGAACACGTCAAATCAGAAAAAGGCCTTCCAAACACTGAATTATTCCGCTACCTCCAGATAAGAGCATTCTATAATGAATTTCCAATTAGACCAGCCAGGACCAATTTCGAGCAGCTGTGTTCTAGAGCCACGGACACACGGGGACTCACCTCTAGATTATACCAGGAAGTGATCTGTCCAAGTGGACCTGACGCCGACAAACTGAACTACATGACTAAATGGGAGACAGATCTAGGGGAGACTTTAGAGGACAAGGACTGGGAGTGGATCCTACAGGCGACAGCCAAAAGCTCCATATGCTCTACGTTAAAAGAGAACGCATATAAGGTCATGATGCGCTGGTATCATACCCCATTACGTTTATCTAAATTTGTCGGCGGTTATTCCCCGCTCTGTCCAAAACAGTGCGGGGAAACAGCAGACTTAGTCCACATGCTGTGGTCCTGCCCGAAGGTACTTCCGATTTGGGAGAGCATTAGAGTATGGGCACAAAGTATCCTCGATTTAGAGGTCCCCCTGGACCCGTGGCTGTTCTTATTGAGCAGGCGGGTACAGGGGTTGTCGAAAACGGCACACAAACTGGTGGCACATATGGCCACAGCCACACGGTGCGAGATCGCAGCATTGTGGATACAGCAAGATCTTCCAGTCATCTCTAAAATTCGAAACAGATTGTGGCAAGTATGCCAGATGGAACAGTTGACTAGCTGGGTCAATGACTCTGGCCGAAATTTCTTAAAAGTATGGGAGCCATGGCTTACCCAATCCGACATCCCCGGGGTAGATGCCAGCATGATTTTGCTATAATAAACACAAGTGCGTTCTCTGGTGACGGAGCGGAACATACTATAACATAGGCACATGACAGGTAGGATCCCCCCCCCGACTATTCAAAATAAAACCAAGAGGTGGAGTCGTCAGGGGCCACAGAGAAGGGCGCATTACGGACCGAAAGCAGATCTTCCACTACCAAAGAGCAGGGTGGCAGTCCATTCCCTTCCCCCCTCCCCCCTCCTCCCCTTTTCCCCCCTTGTTGTTTTTTCCTCTGTTGTCTAGTCTTCGGTCCAGTGAGTCAGGTTTGTCTAGTCTTGTGAGTGCATGTTGTTAGTCCCTCGTTGCTCTTGAGTGAGTTTACCCTCGATAGGGAGAGTGAAAAGGGTAAACCTCGGGGGGTTTCAAATTGTTTACAATGGGATGTGGCATAATGTTTGTGTTGTGAAACCCAATAAAAATCTTGAAGTGGAAAAAAAAATAAAAGTTGCCGCATAAGGCCTGTCCTGTCTAATTTGAGGCCAAGAAGCCGATGGGACAACATCCTCTACATGGATTACAAAGGAAGAAGAAAAGACTGAAGAAAAGAAAGAGAAAAAAAGACGGAAAAAAAAGAAAAGAATGTTCATAAGCGGCTTCAAAAAGTTAAAGTAAATAAAGCACCTGGCCCGGATGGCATACATCCAAGAGTTCTCAAGGAGTTAAGCTCAATAATAAACAAACCATTATATTTAATATTCAAGGACTCCATTTCCACAGGCTCAGTACCACAATATTGGCTTAAAGCAGATATGGTGCCTATATTTAAAAAGGGAGCTAGATCAAAACCGGGGAATTACAGACTTGTAAGCCTGACTTCATTAGTGGGGAAACTACTTGAAGGTTTAATACGGGATAATATTCAGGAATACCTAATGGAAAACAAAATCATTAGTGATAGTCAGCATGGAATTATGAAGGATAGATCATGTCAAATTAACCTTACTTGTTTCTTTGAGGAGTTAAGTAGGAATTTAGACCAGGGTAATGCAGTTGATGTGGTCTACTTAGATTTTGCAAAAGCTTTTGAAACGGATCCACACAAGAGGTTGGTGTACAAAATAAAGCAAATTGGACTCAGTAATAATATATGCACATGGATTGAAAACTGGTTGAAGGATAGACAACAGAGGGTTGTCATAAATGGAACTTTTTCAGGTTGGGCTAAAGTCGTCAGTGGAGTACCTCAGGGATCGGTACTGGGACCCCTGCTTTTTAACTTGTTTATTAATGACCCTGGGGTTGGAATCGAGAGCAAAGTCTCCATCTTTGATGATGATACTAAATTGTGTAAGGTAGTAGAATCAGAGCAGGATGTAATTTCTCTCCATAAGGACTTGGAGAGACTGGAAACGTGGGCAGGTAATTGGCAGATGAGGTTTAAAGCAACAGTCCTTGCTCGTGATTCTTTTTTTTTTAAAGTGTTTTTTTTCAATTTAAATATCTGCATCTATGCAATCCTAACTTACCTAGTGAATAGCGAAGCTGCTGATCAATCCGTTTTCCTGTGATTGATCGTGAAGATTAATTGATGCAGGGCGATGTAATGCTCTATGTTCCCACAGTTTCCTGTCTGTTTCCTCATTGCTTTTCTTCCTTTGAGAAAGCGCCCTGAGAGGCGAGAAATGTGTTGGGGACACCTTGTGCTGTTTAATTTTTGGCTGTTATGCCCAAATAAAGTCATTATTTTATTATCAACAACCAGCCTCATTTTCCAGCATTTGCGGTGCCCAAACTTTTCCGATGAATACTTCTTCTATTTTCGCATTTTGGTGCACGCTCTTGGACTGCATACAGGCTACAGCCCATACTCTCTGGGATTCGGTGGATTTCAATCGACGGAGTGCGACATAGTCAGGAGGAATTATAAACTGCAGCGCTCACAGGGATTGTTGTGTGTCAGTGGGATACCGGCGGAGGCGAGTCGCCGATGGATGATGTCACAGCGGTGCCTTCACTCCGTGTGAGTTTGCCGGGAGAAGAGGTGTTAGCGCTACCGACGCCCCTCGTGTGACCTGATATCCTATCTCCACAGAACAACGGAAGATAAGGACATCGGTCCTAAGCTAAGTGTCCCCCCCTTTACTTTACTTACACATTTGAGCATACCTCCGTTATATACCGTGTATGCAGGCCTGGCACAGAGCTCATTATCACAGTGCCTGTGATGTCACGTGAGTGGTTCGGCCTCATTAGCTGAACTGCGCACGTGACCAGGGCAAGTGTGACAAATTCAAACGTATTTGTCTCACCAAGCAGCTGATCGCAGAGTGCTCATGGTCGCGCACGCTGGTCAAACACATACGCGCTCACAGTCTGCCTGGACGAGTCCTTATGGTGTCAAAGGCCACGGCCATGCAAGGAGTGTGTGTGCAATTGCGTTTGCGGTGCGATTAAAATGCACACACCCCGAGATCCGGGTGCTTTGTCCCCGCAGCTCTTCCGGGGGGAGGGGATGGAAGGGGGGTGGTCCGGTAACGGGTGGTGGGAGGGATCGTGCTGCATCCTCCACAGCTCCGCATCCCGTGCAGCACTGCGAAGACCCGGCCAACCACCATCACAACCGCCCACCGCCAGGAGAAGCACAGCCATTGAGGACTACACAAGCGCAATCTGCGATGACGTTCGAGATGGCAGTAATTTTATTGAAACTACTAGAATAGGCCCCTTGCATGGTACATTAAACCAGCTACATTTATTTTCCCTATTAACCAGGACCTCTGACAGGTGTTGGAGAGGTTGTGGTCAACGTGGAAACATGTTGCACACCTGGTGGGATTATTCCCTTGTAAAGACATTTTGGGAGGAAGTAATTAGATTAATCGAGAGCATTACCTCTATTATATGACTCAAAGACCCTTGGATTATTCTTCTAAATAGAGATTGCAATCCAGACAAAAAACTCAGAAAATCATTAGTTTTGCACATAATAAATGCGGCCAGGTGTACAATCCCACTATCATGGAAGCAACAGATCACACCTACAGTAGGTGCCTATTTTCATAGCTCCGAAGTTATCTGTGCCAAACCGCATATTTTGGCATGTTCAAAAGTAGCTGAAGAAAGCCATATTCTCTATTGCAAGCCGCATCTTCTATACCGCTTCTATAAAAAGTTACAAACACATGGTTTAATCGCCAAAACCCCCAGATTGTACTTGCTTTTTGAAGAGGAATTTCCTGAGTTGATGCAAACTCTATCCTTAGTCGCTCAGCCAAACCCATTTTTCAGCCTCTGGATATAACTCACCATCAAATCTTGCACTCTTGGTACAAATCTTGCACACTTGGTACTAATCTTGCACCCTTGAGGCGGCATAAAGGATATGTGAATCCTCCCATACAACCTACCCTCGCCTTCTGCCATAAACACACCCGCTCCCAGAAGCACACCCGCTCCCAGAAGCACACCCGCTCCCAGAATCCCACCCACATACGCTTGCATTGAAACGGTGCCCGACATCATCTTGCGCGAGCTGTCCCAGCCAATCAGGGAGAAGTATAGTTTGCAAGTAGTGGTGTAGCCCAGAAACATGCCATGTACATTTTCAAGCACCACATGCCCTATGTGGTGTACTGCGGGTGGGCTCACAATGTAAACTACGAAAGGAATCGCGTCAAAAAGGCTCTTCCTGAAAATTTAAGAAAGACTATTGTGGAGGAATTGCGGCGCTATTTTATAATTAGCGATCATTTAATGAAGATCGTGAGAGACTCCATAAATGGCATATTGCAGCATACAAGGCATCGTCCCTGGAAGGACGATGTGCTGGGCATCGAATTCGCTGCGTGATTGATCGTATGTTCAAATGTTGACTCATTTTTGACTTGTTGATTGTTTTATGTTGTATTCTAAAATGTTTTTACTTACAGTACACCATGAATGTTTTTTTTACTTACTCCACCAATAAAAAAAATGCTGCTTGTTTTAAATTGTATTCTTCAATGTTTTTACTTACAGTACACCATGAATGTTTTTTTACTTACTCCACCAATAAAAAAAATGCTGCTTGTTTTAAGTTGTATTCTTCAATGTTTTTACTTAAAGCACACCATAAATGTTTTTTTACTTACTGCTGCGGCAGCTTTTATTCTAACAAATCACTGGTTTTTCTCTGGCTTGTTCCTGGAATGCGACACTCTTCACCTGGCGTATGCCGCGTTCATTTTGCGTTCCCAGCCACGGGTCATGCCCGGCTGACGCGCAGTTGATGCGTTTATTGATAATGATTCGGATTTAATAGGCTGCAATGTTTTGCGTGTCCGCCAGATGGCAGATATTCATGAATTGTAATGCGCATGCGCGTCAGTCAGTAATGAGTCAGTAATGAGCAGGTGTTTCGTTTAAAAAAGATACCACAGTGTGCTATTGTAACTTGGCCTTGAGACTGAAGGAAGAGGTTGCAAAAATGTATCAATTTAGGCTTTTCATATTAAAGAAAGACAAAGACCAGTTTCGGTTACAGTATTCTCCAGAGACCCGCCCGCCATGAGTGTTCAAGTGAAGCCCGCTTTCCAAAAACCCGACAGAAGTTACGCGTATTTGATATGTGCCGCGATTAATGCAACAGAGGATAAGATGGCAACAGTTGTTCAAATTTATCAGTATTTTATCGAAAATATTGACTTTAACAAATTTTCGCCAACTACTCATATGTGGAAGCGTGCAGTAAGGAAAAGGTTATGTAGCGATCCCTGTTTTCATCGTATTGAGCCACAATTTGTTGGAGGGTATTGGTGTGTATCACTGGCTTTTTCCGGTATCTATGATCATGAAGGCGGCAAAAGGCGAAGGGTCATGTTAAAACCAACTAAGAAACGACATTCGCTGCCAAGCAAAGCACCAGCACCGGCTTCCAATGACGGTCCCGCCATCAGTGACAACCCTGAGCCTGAGCCTGAGGCTGAGCCGGATTTCGCGTGCAGTTTCGATGAAGCTAGCATGTACCTAAGCAATTTCCAGCCTCACCAGCTGACTACAAGTGGACTAGTCTTGCTGCAAACTATCGACGTGGATGATCAAGAAAGCTGGACTGGCATTGGACCGGCGCCGGCGCCAGCTGAATGGGAAATACTATGGTGAGTATTTTTGCCGTATTATTTTCTGTGTTTTTTTTATTTTGACAATACAGTATAAATATCGGTGCGATTCCAAAGTCAAGCGATTCTCCTGTAAGCAATATCATTGGCTGAGCGGCTTCTACAGTACTGTACTGCAGATACTGAACAATTGGTGGAACGCTAGGCGCATGCGCATTGGAACCTTCTTGAAACGCATACAGTATGCGTGTCATTACATCGACGGTAGGCGCATGTGCATGTGAACAGGAGACGCCCCCCAAGAAAATTATTGGTGGGACTGGCTGGGAACTTTTTTAGGGGGCTGAACATTACAGTAAAACTTTTCTTTTTGTTTTTCCTCAGAAAAGAAAACGGCTAATGGAGGGATTTCGATGGATAATATCGCGTTGTGTAACAATGCACATTGCTGAATCGGACTTAAAACCCCACGTCTACAGTTGTTTTGCCGATGTTATTGATTAGGATAGAATACTGTACCTGAACCAGTACTGTATGCTGATGTTTTCCGGCCGTACAGTATACTGTGTAATAAACCCGAAAAAAATAAAACTATGCATTTATTCTACATGTACAGTATCACTTACATTGTGTGTCTTCTACAGTATATAGTGCCAGTACATACAGTACAGTACAGTTTGTGTATTTCTATTCTTCAATTTTTTTTGTACTCTAACAGTATACTGAGCATGTCTACAGTATACAGTATAGTGCAGTATGCCTCGAAATTCTAGAAACACTGTATTTTGTTACACTATCAAAGGAGCAAATGGAAACAATGTGAGACAAATCAATATGTTCTTTTATTGGTGGAGTAAGTACAAAAACATTTTTTTACAAATACTGTACAATGTTGAAACATTTTAAGTGCACAGCAATTCAAAACATCAACAGGTGTATGGTTTACTGCTACATGTGTGAAAACATTTGTCAGTCAGTATGGTTTTCAGTCACATGTTTTAAAAGCAAATTCTTAATTCACAAAAAAAGCAAAATGCAATAAATCCTTTATTAAAGAACAACCAAGTCAATACATACTGTATACTGTACAGTGGGATTGTGTGCAAAACAGTCTGCACCACTACAGTCCTCGACCCAAAATACAATACATTCTTTAATATCTTTAAAATATAAATATATAAATATCATTTTAAATAATCCATTCTGTGGGTCTGAGCGGGTTGAAATTTGCCTGGTCCTCATGCGGAAGGACCCTTGCCATAGTGGCCAAATATCAGCCTTCCACGTCCCCCAGAACCGGAGATACAAAAATACAGTTTAAAAGCACAATACAAAAGTGGCTTTTTGTGCCATGCAAGTCAATGGCAGAAACCTAAACTTTACCATTACCCTGACTCCGTTCTATTGCCATGAGAGGGTCGCTATTTGCCATACAATCCTGCCGGAACTAGGACTACATGGTGACCGAATCTGAGCCCTCTAGGTTTAACAGAACCGGAGTTATGGGTTCCAGGTTTCTGCTCATTCTGACTTAGCCGTTTCAAAGCAGCGCGGCTTTCTCCGCCATTACGGTCAATGGTAGGACCCTCCTCGCCGGCGTGACCCTTTCTCATCGCCATTACTGGTCGGACCCTGTTGGGGTCAAGTGAGGGGGTCCCTAACATCTATGGGCAAAATTAATTTTATTTCTAGGTGCCCTAGAACAGAAGTTCCCACGCCAATTGGCCGTGAACTTGACTGAGGCCCTAGTTCCCACACCAATTGCGCGATCATAGCTCTTTTTTGACAAAGTTGCCGATCTTGTGGCTTTGCGGTCTGGCAGTAAAAAAACACACATTAACATCTCCTTTATTTATGTACAGTACAGCAGGTCAAAACATGTACAGTACAGTAGAGTACAATACAGTCCAGTGCAACAGTATGGTCTTACCTGTGATTACAAAAAAAATGTTATTCTTATAATGCAGTATACAAACGAAACATCTCCTTTATTAAAGAAACATATAGTATACCAGTACAGTACAGTGGGATGGTGCGCAACACTGTCAGTCAGACCTGCACCAGTACAGTCCTCGAGGGCAGCAAACAGGGCAGGTTTTCAGGACAACATTTAAAACCGTGCCTGTTTGCGACACAACAACATCTCCTTTTTTTAAGTACAGCAGGTCAAAACATGTACAGTACAATACAGTTCAACACAACAGTATGGTCTTACAGAAAGTCCTCCACATTGTCCGTCCATGCCCGATTCCTTGCATGGCGCAAAACGCCATTAATGCAGTCTCGAACGCCTTTCATTACAGGATCTGTAACTGCATTAAAGTGCCGCATTTCATCCACAATGTTTTTCCTTAAATTGACAGGAAGCACCTTTTTTACGCGATTCCCATCGTAGTTCACTTTGAAGGCCCAGTCGCAGTACAAAGAGTAGGGAACATGGTGCTTAAAATGAACAAGGCATACTTGTGGGGTGCACCAGCACTCTTCACCCTATACCTCTCCCTGAGGGTCGGTGGCAGATCGCACAGGGTGATGTCGGGCACTGTATCAATGCGAGCGGGTGTAGGTCTTTTGGGAGCAGGTGTGCTTGAGGCGACGGGCGATGGTAGGTTGTCTGGGAGGAAGCTTTCCTCCGGTCTTGGTCGCAGTGTTGTCTCCTGGCGTGGTTTTGACGGGGTTATCATGTCCTCCTCAACGGCATACATGTACACTACATCTTCTGGTGGAAGGGGTGCACTTGGTGATGGAAGGGGGTCGAAGGTCCCATTCATCACATCCATGTCACCCCCCTGCTCCGGCGTCGGGGAAACAGGGACATTAGCACTGAGCAAATAATGTATGCCCGCTATGTCAGCCTCTATCTTCTCAATCCGTCGATCCATCCATTGATCCATTTGTAGCATCCGTTGCTCCACATTTAGCATTGTCTCCAGAAGCAGATCTATCTTTGCCAGCACAATAGAATTCCCGGGGAGATCCACAGTAATCCCATTCAGCATCCGGTCTAACGAGCTGATTCTTATGCATGGGGTCTTGACATCTGGGGGGATGGGTGCAACGGATGATGAGATGGGGGTTCCATGGACAGAAGCGGCATCGAGGAAGAGTGGAGGAGGTGACCTGTGGATACCTGGTAGAGGAGAAGCGGCAGCGTCGTCGAAGAGCAAAGGAGAAAGTGACCCGTGGATTTCAGAGGCGGTGGCGTCGTCGGATGGAACTGGAGCAGATGGGGGTGGAGAAGACGGGCTGAAGATTTCTGGGACAGCTACAGCAGAGTCATCGAAGTGTATGTGAGGAAGTGGTCTGCGGGCTCGATGGGTTGGCTGCCAATCGTTTTGCGTCTAGAGTACATCACCGTATATCTTCTTGACATAATAAGGCTTACGTCTAAGAAAACCCTTAGCCTTTGGGGTCAGCAGAAGGTTTTCTTTATTGGCCTTAGCCTGTCGCTTTGGCCTTGGCGTGGAAACGGCAACCGCCTTTCGCTTTTTCAGCTTTACAGGCACGGCAGAGGCGAGTAGGTTCTTGCGTCCATAGAATCGGGTTTGCTCCATGGAAGCAGGTGGCACAATGCAGTATCTGGACAAGGGCAAGTTCAGATACAGATCATCGAGTGTTGGGCTTTGCAAAGTGTGTGACCTTTTATGCATGGCGACCAGGTACAGGTGTTGAAAGTGGAAACAGAAAAAAGAATGGTGTAAAACAGCGCTAGTATATAAATTAAAACACTTATATGTTAAAAAACTGGCAGCCAGGTAAACACTGACAGTACAGTCAGTCAAAGCACAATTAGAAAAAAAGAAGAACCGGCGCCACAGTGAATAATGAAAACCAAACCAATAGAATGTAATGTCCAAATGGAGTCCTATTAAAGTTGGTAATCAAGGATGCTCACGTCAACGATGTGATATGAAAAAAAGAAGAAAAACAAATTATGGTGCAGTAACTCAAAGTTAAAGTGGGCGTACTCTAATGTGAGTCATTACCGTATA
Source organism: Ascaphus truei (assembly GCA_036426205.1). Classification (NCBI taxonomy): domain Eukaryota; kingdom Metazoa; phylum Chordata; class Amphibia; order Anura; family Ascaphidae; genus Ascaphus; species Ascaphus truei. The sequence goes on from WSYH01000846.1 coordinate 107,776, forward strand.
AATACACGATCCATTTTGTGGATTGACTGCACATTGAATACACATCGACTAAACATCGAATACACATTCTTGTGTTTTTATTTCTTTCTACTCGCAGCAATGCCTGTCAAAAAGATTTCAAAGGAGCTCAGCATGCGAATTAAGGAGATATACACGAATGGACACCGAATTGCTGCTATCCAACGCTGGTTAGCTGCTTCTGGCATCGATGTGTCAGCAACCACCGTGTGCTATCATGCACATGGAAAAAACAGAGACCGCAAAAGGGCACCAAGGGTAACTAACGCGTAAGTATATTTATAAAACTTAACAAAAAAAAATATATAGAAAACTGTTCTGTACTGTTCATACTCATCTACAGTACAGTTCTGTATCTACAGAAATATTGTTGTTATTTCTGTTGATTTATATTACAACATAGTTTGTATATTTGTATTTATATTACAACTGTATATTTTTTGTATATTTGTATTTATATTACAACAGTATATATATTTTGTATATTTATATTTATAGTACAACAGTGTATATTTTTTGTCAATTTGTATTTACATTACAACAGTATATATATATTTTGTATATTTATATTTATAGTACAACAGTATATATTTTTTGTATATTTGTATTTATATTACAGCAGTATATATATAGTGTATATTTATATTTATAGTACAACAGTATAGATTTTTTGTATATTTGTATTTATATTACAGCAGTATATATATATTTTGTATATTTATATTTATAGTACAACAGTATATATATGATGTATATTTATATTTATATTACAACATTATATTTATATACATTTTATATTGCTGCATATTAATAAAACAATATATTTTCTTTACATTGTAGGGAGACAACTCTTCTGGTGGACAAAATAAGTGAGGAGAATGATGAGATTAGTGCATTAAGGGTTAAAAACACTCTGCAGGAAAAGCACAATGTGACTGTATCCGAGAGCATCCTAAAGAAAATGAGACGCAGCATTGGATGGAAATATGGACGTGTGAGGTTAGTACTGGACAGTACAGGAGGTTAAAGTGTTGTTTAGGAAACTGTACTGTACTGTACTGTGCCGCTAATTTTTTTTATTCCTTGTCATTACAGAGTGTACCCCATGATACGGGACGCAAACAAAATCAAGAGAGTGGTCCAGGCCCAGGCATGGATCGACAGTGGGGAGACTTTCCAGGATTGCATCTTCACCGATAAGTCTACTGTGTCGCTGGAGAGATTTGCAAGGTTTGCGTTCCACAAAAAAGGCCGCATATCTTTGAAGCCGCGGCCAAAACACCCTGTGAAGCTGCATGTGTGGGGTGCCATCTCTAGGCATGGACCGGGATGCATTGTCATCTTTGAAGGTAAAATGTATCAAATATAATGTCGCCTAATGCACTGTACTTTACTAGTGTTGCCTTACTGTATGCACTGTACTGTACTATTGTGCAGTTTTTTGAGCACTTTTCTTTTCTTGCTATAGGAATCATGAATAAAACTTTCTTCCAAGACAGCATTGTGCCCGAGATAGTGCAATATATCACACACGAGTTCCCCTATGGTCACCGCTTCTACCAGGACAACGATCTGAAGAACACCGCGTCAACAGCGCATATCCTTGAGCGCGGCATCAACTGGGTGAAGACGCCAGCGGAGTAAGTGCAGTAGACCGTGTCCCATTTTTGTTCCCCACTGTTTTTAGCTCTTAAACCAATTGTCCTTTTTTTCCAATGCCAGATCGCCAGACTTCAATCCGATCGAAATGGTCTGGCATCAGCTGAAGGACCATATCCGGAAAGTGGCGAAACCCTCCAAAAAGGACGAGTTGTTGAAAGGCATAATGAGTTTTTGGAACGATGTACTCACCGTGGAACGCTGCAATAAATATATAGACCATATTGCCACAGTGTTGCCCATTGTCATTGCACGTAATGGGCAAGCATCAGGAAAGTAGTACTGTGCTGTAGTATTGTAAGTACAGTATGATACAGGTAAGTATGGCACAGAGTTTTTCTTTCCCAATAGTCAGAGTATACAGTAGTTACAGTTTTTTCTTTACAGAGAGAGCAGCACCAGCCATCATGTTACAGTGCACAGTATTTAACAGTAGTCACCGTATACAGTAGTTCCAATATAGACTAGTTTGACAGTGCCTACAGTACTAACTGCACTAATTTTTTGTTTTCATGTCGTTTCAGGAAAAAAGGCTGGCCTGGCCTGGGGGGAGGATTGGTTTAGTGTCCAGTCAAAACTGTTGTGTACAGTTAAATGTACAGTATATAAACAGCTGTATTGATGTACACAAAACCTCTCCTCTCTCAATGAACTACTGTACTGTTCACAGAATGAGTAACAAGATACAGACGGAAAAAATAATATTTCTATATATAGAGTACTCTCTGGAGGTGTCTGGCTAAAATACAGTACTGTAGTTTGTGTGTACGTGGGGGAGGGATGAAGGATTAGTTGTGCTGCAGTTCAAAGAAATTACATACTGTAGAGTACTGTTCTGTAATTTCAAAAGGCAGTTCATCATAATAATTTGATCAATAAACCCCCAAATACAGTACGTACATAAAAGCAAGTCACTTTAACTCCCTGTGCCTCAGGCCACCAAAACACACAGTAGATTGTTAGCTCCACCGGACAGGCAGGGACCTGTGCCTGCAAAATGTACATGCAAAGCGCTATGTACAGTATACAGTACTGTAACAAAACCTCTTCTCTTCTCAATGAACTACTGTACAGTTCAGGAATGGAAAACATAATATTATATATATATATATATATATATATATATATATAATATATATATATTATATATATATATATATATATATATATATATATTATATATAATATATATATATATCATATTATTATACAGTACATTACAGTATATATTTTATAATATTCATATAAATGTCCTTTTTTCATGTATCTCCATGTTTTACAAATGTTGTAAATGTTTCTTCTCTCCGATTTCAATCTGCCAGAAGAATTTAATAAAGGCTGCAGTATGTATTATTCATAATTATGTTTTCTTTGTATTTTTTTTTCCCTGATGAAATAAAATAAATATTTATTCACATTCCTGGTTATCGTAATCATTGACAAAAACCATACCCCCTCCCCCCTGCCCCGATAGTGTAAGAATGAATGAAAAACACAATGAATCAGTTAATGTTTTTTTACTCTCAATTCTCACAATGCCGTGCACATCAGATTTACATTTCAAATTCGAGAGGGGATTTTCCAAATCGTTACCATAACAAAGCCTCAAAGGGTTGGGGGTTGGGTGAGTCAAGCGCGGTAAGCAGCTAGCTCCCATCTCAAAGAGGCTTAGAGTAAACGCTTGGCGATTGATGCTTGGCTAGGACGGATTAAAAAACAATGACTAACTTCAGAAAATGAATTACTCTCTTGTCTAGAGTGTCTGGCTAAAATACAGTACTGTAGTTTGTGTGTGCGTGGGGAGGGATGAAGGATTAGTTGTGCTGCAGTCAAAGAAATACATATGTACTGTAGAGTACTGTTCTGTAATTTCAAAAGGCAGTTCATCATAATAATTTGATCAATAAACCCCCAAATACAACCCCAAAATACAGTACATAAAAACAAGTCACTTTAACTCCCTGTGCCTCGGGCACCAAAAACAAACAGTAGATTGTTAGCTCCACCGGACAGGCAGGACCTGTGCCTGCAAAATGTACATGCAAAGCGCATTACAGTATATATTTTTAATTAATATTTATTCCACTTCCACATATTGAATATCGTTTTACAGTAAGATGGTTTTTTGCAGGCTTGTGGAGAAAGGAAAAATAAAAAAAAGCATCATTTTTTTTTTATTTTAATTTCTTTTTGGTCACTCACTCACTCACTCACTCAGGTACAGTAAGCAAGCAGTGGTGGGCGAAGTTCCAAGCGCATTGCAGCAAATTAACTGCAGTCAAACAGGATGTTGATTCAAACCAGACACGTTCAAAGGAATGGTGTGGGAGATGTAATGTGTGCAATGAAATCAAGTTAAAACAAATTTATTGGGAGATCCTCAATTAAAATATACGGTCCTCAATACATAAATCCTATGTTAGCGACGAATTAAAAATAAGTTGAGGAAGGGTAGACCAAAAACGTATGTATCCCAAATAAATTCTAGGCTACTGTAGCTCTATACCCTCTAAAAGGGCAGGTAAGTATATGCATGATATCAGTGTATGGTTTCTAAATGTTTCTAAATGTTTGATACAGTGTGTAGCACTGACATGTGAAAGGAGATACAATATTGCCAAAAGGGTTACTCAAACAATGTCGTAGTGAGGGTACCCTTTACACTGCTACTATCGTACACGCCTATACATTCAACAATTTTCAAATGAGACATACAGTACAGCACAGTACAGCAGCACAGCACTGCAAATGCATGTACTTTAAATTATGCAATTTACAATTACTGCTCGCGCACGACATACTGTGTACTGACGTAGGTTGAACCGCGAAGGTATTAGACTTCAAAGACACAGCTTGCAAACGCCCCCATGAGTTTTTACACGGCATTGCAGTATTGCAGACATCAAAAATAAAATGCTAAAATCGCGGGCGCGAAAAAACGCAATTCACTCCGGGCGAAAACGACACAAAACCGCACATAACTGGATAATCGGAAATTCGCGGAGCTAGCCGAGTTAGAATAAAGGTTGTCGCCACTGTACTGTACTTGCACCAATAAAAAAATTGCTCCTTGTTTTTAAACTGTATTCTTCAATGTTTTTACTTAAAGTAACCCATGAATGTTGTTTTACTTACTCCACCAATAAAAAAATGCTGCTTATTAAATTGTAACTGTTTCATTGTGTCTCCATGGGGGGCATGCGGGTTAGCATGCAACTTACAATCAAAACAGTATAAAATGCATTAATAATTTAGTATTATTATTAGAACACACATACTGTATACATGTACAGAATAATGCATACTTTTCATTTTGGGGGTTTTTATTATACAGTACAATATGAAAAAATAATTGTATACTTTATGAAAAAAACAGCATACTGTTTCAGGTTTTCTATAAAGCTCACAGTTATTCTACCCTAATCAATAAAAATGGCACTGATTCAATTCAGCAGTTGCAAGAATCGTTACAAAAAGCGTTATCCATCGAATTCTCCTCCATTTGCCGTTCTCAGCGTGATGACAAAGTTTCTTTCTGAGGAAGAAAAATAAAAGTATTACTGTAATGGTTGTTTCAAATTAGTCTGTCCCCTAAGAAGTTCCTGCAGTCCCCTCGGTCAGTCCCAACAATAATTTTCTCAGAGGGGCGTCTTTTGTTCACATACACATATGCTCCTATATGTGATGAAACGCATACAGTATGCGTTTCAACAAGCTTCCAATGCGCATGCACCTAGCTTGTCCACCATTGTTCAGTATCTACTGTAGAAGCTGCTCAGTCATGATATGCTGGACTACATTTTCGCGAATTGTGACTAAAGAACTAAATAACCATAAGCAAAGCGATTGATTACAGGAGAATCGCCTTACTGGTGCATTGATATTGATATGGTAAAAAAAGAATTAAATACGGCACTGTACCCACCATAGACGTTGCCATTCTGTGTCGCCGACCACTGCCAGTCCGTAGTCTTGATTAACACATATTGACAGATGACAGCGGCCCTGCTACACCTGTAGTTGACATCTGATGAACTGGAAGTCGCTTTGGTACATGCAAGCTTGCTGGTATCGGTACATAAAATCCTGCTCAGGCTGCAGTATCCAGGCGGGGACAGATAGCAAGGGTTTCCGGTCAGCAGGTTTTCACTGACGGTCGGACCGTTATTGAAGCCGGTGCTGGCGCTGGCGCATTGCTTGCCTGGGGCTGACGATTCTTAGTTGGTTTTACCATGACCTTGTCGCCTTTTGAAGTGTCCATGATCAAATACTGTAAAAATCTGGGGCAACACATCAATACAATACCCTCCTCCTGTAACTCCGGGTGCAGGAGCAAACGCAAAAACCACAGATCAATACCACAACTTTTCCTTATTGCACGCTTCCACACATGAGCATCGGTGAGAATTTGTAAAAGTCATAATTTCGATAAAATATTGATAAATTTGACCAGCTGTGGCCATCTTCATCTGCTGAACTAATTGCTGACCATATAAAATAAGCGTATGTTATGTTTGGTGTTTTTTGACCATGGACTGCAGTGGTGAACTCATATCTGGAACCTCTCTGGACAATAGAATGAACACTAAGACATTTGCATTAAGTTTTTAAATGAATCGCCTAAATAGATACAGTGTTTTAACTTCTTCTAGTACAAGGTCAATTCACAAAGGACCACGTGGTGTTTTTTAAACACCTGCAAGTCGACACATTAATGAAGCACATGTAGTGTACACATTAGAATGATACCACCATGAATATCTGCCACTTTGCGGATACACGAAGACTGGTAACCAATCAATACATCCAACTATTCTCATTTAACAGATCAAGTGCGGGTGACGCCGGCATGAATGAGACATGAATACGGCATGAATGTCGCATGAACACTGCATAAATGCGGCGAAGCCGCGTGGCATCCGGAAAAAGTAACCGGAAAATATCCAGAAGTGTTAAATAAAAGCGGCCGCATAATGCCTGTCCTATCTAATTTGAGGCCAAGAAGCCGATGGGACAATCCGCTACATGGATTACAAAGGACAGAAGAGAAGACTGAAGAAAACAAAGAGAATTTATATTTATAGTACAACAGTATATATTTTTTGTATATTTATATTTATAATACAACAGTATATATTTTTTGTATATTTATATTTATAATATAACAGTATATATTTTTTGTATATTTATATTTATAGTACAACAGTATATATTTTCTGTATATTTATATTTATAGTACAACAGTATATATTTTCTGTATATTTATATTTATTGTACAACAGTATATATATGATGTATATTTATATTAAAACATTATATTTATATACATTTTATATTGCTGCATATTAATAAAACAATATATTTTCTTTACATTGTAGGGAGACAACTCTTCTGGTGGACAAAATAAGTGAAGATAATGATGAGAAGAGTGCATTAAGGGTTAAAAACACTCTGCAGGAAAAGCACAATCTGACTGTATCCGAGAGCAGCATAAAGATGATGAGACGCAGCATTGGATGGAAATATGGACGTGTGAGGTTAGTACTGGACAGTACAGGAGGTAAAAGTGTTGTTTCGCAAACTGTACTGTGCCGCTAAATTTTTTTATTCCTTGTCATTACAGAGCGTACCCCATGATACGGGACGCAAACAAAATTAAAAGAGTGGTCCAGGCCCAGGCATGGTTCCACAGTGGGGAGACTTTCCAGGATTGCATCTTCACTGATGAGTCTACTGTGTCGCTGGAGAGATTTGCAAGCTTTGCATTCCACAAAAAAGGCAGCATATCTTTGAGGCCGCGGCCAAAACACCCTGTGAAGCTGCATGTGTGAGGTGCCATCTCTAGGCGTGGACCGGGATGCATTGTCATCTTTGAAGGTAAAATGTATCAAATATAATGTAGCCTAATGCACTGTACTTTACTAGCGTTGCCTTTCTGCATGCACTGTACTGTACTATTGTGCAGTTTTTGAGCACTTTTCTTTTCTTGCTATAGGAATCATGAATAAAGCTTTCTTCCAAGACAACATTGTGCCCGAGATAGTGCAATACATCACACGCGAGTTCCCCAATGGTCACCGCTTCTACCAGGACAACGATCCGAAGCACACCGCGTCAACGGCGCATATCCTTGAGCGCGGCATCACTGGGTGAAGACGCCAGCGGAGTAAGTGCAGTAGACCGTGTTCCATTTTTGTTCCCCACTGTTTTTATCTCTTAAACCAATTGTCCTTTTAATTCCAATGACAGATTGCCAGACTTCAATCCGATCGAAATGGTCTGGCATCAGCTGAAGGACCATATCCGGAAAGTGGTGAAACACTCCAAAAAGGACGAGTTGTTGAAAGGCATAATGAGTTTTTGGAACGATGTACTCACCGTGGAATGCTGCAATAAATATATAGACCATATTGCCACTGTGTTGCCCATTGTCATCGCGCGTAATGGGCAAGCATCAGGAAAGTAGTACTGTGCTGTAGTATTGTAAGTACAGTATGATACAGGTAAGTATGGCACAGATTTTTTCTTTCCCAATAGTCAGAGTATACAGTAGTTACAGTACAGTTTTTTCTTTACAGAGAGAGCAGCACTACCATCAGGTTACAGTACACAGTATTTAACAGTAGTCAGAGTATACAGTAGTACCAGTATAGACTAGTTTGACAGTACTACAGTAACTGTCTACAGTACTAACTGCTCAATTTTTTTCTTACACATCACACAATGCCATGATACAGTACTGTACGTACGCACATACTGTAACTGCACTAATTTTTTGTTTTCATGTCGTTTCGGGAAAAAAGGGTGGCTTGGGGGGAGGTGGGGTTTTGTGTCCAGTCTAATCTGTTGTCTACAGTACAATGTACAGTATATAAACAGCTGTATTGATGTACACAAAACCTCTCCTCTCTCAATGAACTACTGTACTGTTCACAGAATGAGTAACAAGATACAGACGGAAAAAATAATATTTCTATATATAGAGTACTCTCTGGAGGTGTCTGGCTAAAATACCAGTAATGTCGTTTGTGTGTACTGGGGGAGGGATGAGGGATTAGTTGTGCTGCAGTTCAAAGAAATTACATACTGTAGAGTACTGTTCTGAATTTCAAAAGGCAGTTCATCATAATAATTGATCAATAAACCCAAATACAGTACGTACAAAAAAGCAAGTCACTTTAACTCCCTGTGCCTCAGGCACAAAAACAAACAGTAGATTGTTAGCTCCACCGGACAGGCAGGGACCTGTGCCTGCAAAATGTACATGCAAAGCGCTATGTACAGTATACAGTACTGTACACAAAACCTCTTCTCTGTCAATGAACTACTGTAAAGTTCAAGGATGGAAACATATAATTTATATATATATATATATATAATATATTATAATAATATATAATATATATAATATAATATATTATATATATATATAGATATTATATATATATGTATATATATTATACAGTACATTACAGTATATATTATTAATTAATATTCATATAAATGTCCATTTTTCATGTATCTCCATGTTTTACAAATGTTTTGTAAATGTTTCTCCGATTTCAATCTGCCAGAAGAATTTAATAAAGGCTGCAGTATGTATTATTCATAATTATGTTTATCTTTGTATTTTTTTTTCCCTGATGAAATAAAATAAATATTTATTCACATTCCTGGTTATCGTAATCATTGACAAAAACCATACCCCCTCCCCTCTGCCCCGATAGTGTAAGAATGAATGAAAAAACAACATGAATCAGTTAATGTTTTTTTTACTCTCAATTCTCACAATGCCGTGCACATCAGATTTACATTTCAAATTCGAGAGGGGATTTTCCAAATCGTTACCATAAACAAAGCCTCAAAGGGTTTGGGGGGTTGGGTGAGTCAAGCGCGGTAAGCAGCTAGCTCCCATCTCAAAGAGGCTTAGAGTAAACGCTTGGCGATTGATGCTTGGCTAGGGACGGATTAAAAAACAATGACTAACTTCAGAAAATGAATTACTCTCTGTCTAGAGGTGTCTGGCTAAAATACAGTACTGTAGTTTGTGTGTGCGTGGGGGAGGGATGAAGGATTAGTTGTGCTGCAGTTCAAAGAAATTACATATAGTACTGTAGAGTACTGTTCTGTAATTTCAAAAGGCAGTTCATCATAATAATTTGATCAATAAACCCCCAAATACAACCCCCAAATACAGTACATAAAAAACAAGTCACTTTAACTCCCTGTGCCTCGGGCACCAAAAACAAACAGTAGATTGTTAGCTCCACCGGACAGGCAGGGACCTGTGCCTGCAAAATGTACATGCAAAGCGCATTACAGTATATATTTTTAATTAATATTTATTCACATTCCACAGATTGAATATCGTTTTACAGTAAGATGGTTTTTGCAGGCTTGTGGAGAAAGGAAAAATAAAAAAAAAGCATCATTTTTTTTTTATTTTAAATTTCTTTTTGGTCACTCACTCACTCACTCACTCAGGTACAGTAAGCAAGCAGTGGTGGGCGAAGTTACAAGCGCATGTGCAGCAAATTACTGCAGTCAAACAGGAATGTGATTCAAACCAGACACGTTCAAAGGAATGGTGTGGGAGAGATGTAATGTGTGCAATGAAATCAAGTTAAAAACAAATTTATTGGGAGAGATCCTCAATTAAAATATACGGTCCTCAATACATAAATCCTATGTTAGCGACGAATTAAAAATAAGTTGGAGGAAGGGTAGACCAAAAACGAGTATGTATCCCAAATAAATTCTAGGCTACTGTAGCTCTATACCCTCTAAAAGGGCAGGTAAGTATATGCAATGATACAGTGTATGGTTTCTAAATGTTTCTAAATGTTTGATACAGTGTGTAGCACTGACATGTGAAAGGAGATACAATATTGCCAAAAGGGTTACTCAAACAATGTCAGTAGTGAGGGTACCCTTTACACTGCTACAGTACTGTACACGCCTATACATTTCAACAATTTTCAAATGAGACATACAGTACAGCACAGTACAGCAGCACAGCACTGCAAATGCATGTACTTTAAATATGCAATTTTACAATTACTGCTCGCGCACGCACATACTGTGTACTGACGTAGGTTGAACCGCGAAGGTATTAGACTTCAAAGACAACAGCTTGCAAACGCCCCCATGAGTTTTTACACGGCATTGCAGTATTGCAGACATCAAGAATAAAATGCTAAAATCGCGGGCGCGAAAAAACGCAATTCACTCCGGGCGAAAACGACACAAAACCGCACATAACTGGGATAATCTGAAATTCGCGGAGCTAGCCGAGTTAGAATAAAGGTTGTCGCCACTGTACTGTACTGCACCAATAAAAAAAATGTGCTGCTTGTTTTAAACTGTATTCTTCAATGTTTTTACTTAAAGTACACCATGAATGTTTTTTTACTTACTCCACCAATAAAAAAAATGCTGCTTATTTTAATTGTAACTGTTTCATTGTGTCTCCATGGGGGGCATGCGGGGTAGGCATGCACATTACATCAAAACAGTATTAAAATGCATTAATAATATTAGTATTATTATTAGAACACACATACTGTAATACATGTACAGAATAAATGCATACTTTTCATTTTTGGGGGTTTATTATACAGTACAATATGTAAAAAATAATTGTATACTTTATGAAAAAAACAGCATACTGTTTCAGGTTTTCTATAAAGCTCACAGTTATTCTACCCTAATCAATAAAAATGGCACTGATTCAGATTCAGCAGTGTGCAAGCATCGTTACAAAAAGCGTTATCCATCGAAATTCCTCCATTTGCCGTTCTCAGCGTGATGACAAAGTTTCTTTTCTGAGGAAGAAAAATAAAAGTATTACTGTAATGGTTGTTTCAAATTAGTCTGTCCCCTAAAGAAGTTCCTGCAGTCCCCTCGGTCAGTCCCAACAATAATTTTCTCAGAGGGCGTCTTTTGTTCACATACACATATGCTCCTATATGTGATGAAACGCATACAGTATGCGTTTCAACAAGCTTCCAATGCGCATGCACCTAGCTGTCCACCAATTGTTCAGTATCTACTGTAGAAGCTGCTCAGTCAATGATATTGCTGGACTACATTTTCGCGAATTGTGACTAAAAGAACTAAATAACCATAAGCAAAGCGATTGATTACAGGAGAATCGCCTTACTGTGCATTGATATTGATATGGTAAAAAAAGAATTAAATACGGCAGCTGTACCCACCATAGACGTTGCCATTCTGTTGTCGCCGAGCCACTGCCAGTCCGTAGTCTTGATTATACACATAGTTGACAGATGACAGCGGCCCTGCTACACCTGTAGTTGACATCTGATGAAGCTGGAAGTCGCTTTGGTACATGCAAGCTTGCTGGTATCGGTACATAAAATCCTGCTCAGGCTGCAGGTATCCAGGCGGGGACAGATAGCAAGGGTTTCCGGTCAGCAGGTTTTCACTGACGGTCGGACCGTTATTGGAAGCCGGTGCTGGCGCTGGCGCATTGCTTGCCTGGGGCTGACGATTCTTAGTTGGTTTTACCATGACCTTTCGCCTTTTGAAGTGTCCATGATCAAAGATACTGTAAAAATCTGGGGCAACACATCAATACCCTCCTCCTGTAACTCCGGGTGCAGGAGCAAAACGAAAAAAACCACAGATCAATACACAACTTTTTCCTTATTGCACGCTTCCACACATGAGCATCTGGTGAGAATTTGTAAAAGTCATAATTTTCGATAAAATATTGATAAATTTGACCAGCTGTGGCCATCTTATCATCTGCTGAACTAATTGCTGACCATATTAAATAAGCGTATGTTATGTTGGGTTTTTTGAACATGGACTGCAGTGGTGTACTCATATCTGGACCTCTCTGGACAATAGAATAGAACACTAGACACTTTGCATTAAGTTTTTAATATGAATCGCCTAAATAGATACAGTGTTGTAACTTCTTCAGTACAAGGTCAATTCACAAAGGACCACTGTGGTATTTTTTAAACACCTGCAAGTCGACACATTAATGAAGCACATGTAGTGTACACATTAGAATGAATTACAACTCATGAATATCTGCCACTTTGCGGATACACGAAGACTGGTAACCAATTACATCCGAACTATTCTCATTTAACAGATCAAGTGCGGGTGACGCCGGCATGAATGAGACATGAATACGGCATGAATGTCGCATGAACACTGCATAAATGCGGCGAAGCGCGTGGCATCCGGAAAAAGTAACCGGAAAATATCCGAGAAGTGTTAAAATAAAAGCGGCCGCATAATGCCTGTCCTATCTAATTTGAGGCCAAGAAGCCGATGGGACAACATCCGCTACATGGATTACAAAGGAAGAAGAGAAGACTGAAGAAAAGAAAGAGAAAAAAAGACGGAAAAACGAAGAAAAGAATGTTCATAAGCGGCTTGAAAAAGTTAAAGTAAATAAAGCACCTTGCCCCGATGGCATACATCCAAGTGTTCTCAAGGAGTTAAGCTCAATAATCGACAAACCATTATATTTAATATTCAAGGACTCCATTTCCACAGGCTCAGTACCACAAGATTGGTTTAAAGCAGATATGGTGCCTATATTTAAAAAGGGAGCTAGATCAAAACCGGGGAAAACAGACGTGTAAGCCTGACTTCAATAGTGGGGAAACTACTTGAAGGTTTAATACGGGATAATATTCAGGAATACCTAATGGAAAACAAAATCATTAGTGATAGTCAGCATGGAATTTTGAAGGATAGATCATGCCAAATTAACCTTATTTGTTTCTTTGGGGAGGTAAGTAGGAATTTAGACCAGGGTAATGCAGTTGATGTGGTCTACTTAGATTTTGCTAAAGCTTTTGAAACAGTTCCACACAAGAGGTTGGTGTATAAAATAAAGCAAATTGGACTCAGTAATAATATATGCACATGGATTGAAAACTGGTTAAAGGACAGACAACAGAGGGTTGTCATAAATGGAACTTTTTCAGGTTGGGCTTAAGTCGTGAGTGGAGTACCTCAGGGATCGGTACTGGGACCCCTGCTTTTTAACATATTTAATAATGACCCTGGGGTTGGAATCGAGAGCAAAGTCTCCATCTTTGCTGATGATACTAAATTGTGTAAGGTAGTAGAATCAGAGCAGGATGTAATTTCTCTCCATAAGGACTTGGAGAGACTGGAAACGTGGGCAGGTAAATGGCAGATGAGGTTTAAAGCAACAGTGCGATTCTTTTTTTTTTAAGTGTTTTTTTTCAACTAAAATATCTGCATCTATGCAATCCTAACTTATCTAGTGAATAGCGAAGCTGCTGATCAATCCGTTTTCCTGTGATTGATCGTGAAATTTAATTGATGCAGGGCAATGTAATGCTCTCCCACAGTTTCCAGTTTCCTGTCTGTTTCCTCATTGCTTTTCTCCCTTTGAGAAAGCGCCCTGAGAGGCTGTTACGCTGGTGCTGCCCGCAGACCAGACCCGTCCCTTCTACTGAGGTGAGGAACGTATATGGGCATGCACCCGCAGCAAAAGGAGCGTGTCCGGAGTGTGGTATTTAGGCGTTGCCAGGCCAGGTGATGTTAGCTAGCAATACTTGCCGGTACCGGTGAAGAAGTGCCGACGTCGTTGCCGTTTTAGCCAAGGTCAGGGATTGGAGAATTCCGGAAGGTCGTTGTCCAACCAGGGGTCGAGAGCCAGAGATAGACGTACGCCAAGCCAAGTCGTAACCTGAGAGAATAAGAGAGAGAATGCCAGAGTAGCAATCCTAGTGGAAACTATGTCGAGCAATGAATGAGTGGGAGGACAGGCATTATACACTGGCGACACACTTTATTCGAGCTCGGCTAGTCCCACGAATTCGGGTATACCCGGGTGTATTGAGGTTTGTGACTGTTTTCTGCCCGAGTGCATTGAGGTATTTTCCAGGCAGGGATTGAAGCATTTTATTCCCGCTGGCTGCAATACTGCACAGTATATATATATATATATATATACTGCATTACAATTCATGAATTTATGCCATCTGGTAGACACGCGAAGCATTGCAGCCTATTAAATCCTAATCATTATCATTTAACAGATCAGCCGCCCGTCAGCCAGGCATGAACCCAGGCTGGGAAGGCAAACGCAACGGGGCTTGTCAGAGGTGAGGAGCGGCGCATTCCAGGTATCTGCCAGGTACATACTGGGTATTTGCTCGAATAAAGTGTGTCGGTGCAGTAAAGTGCGGCTGACCAATCAGAGGTGGAGGCAGGCCTGGAGGAATGCGTGGAGCTCTCCTGGATAGGTCCACTTGATTGGCAGGCAGATGAGGACTCTTATTCTGCAGGAGATCCTATTAGTCTGCTGGGGGGCGTGGTTTCACTGCTAGAGCAGTGAATAAATTATGTTCACACGGTGCGCGCTGTACACGCGAGCGGCCAGGACACATGGCAGCCGCATGGGAGAGGGAAGAGCCAGCAGGAACGGGAGACCGCCGGGGACGGTGAGGAACCCCCAGGATAGCAGGAGGTAAGTGGCGCCATCGAGGGGCACGCACCACGTTAGCGGGGGTTAAAGAAGGTGAGGAGGGGCCAGGGCACGGGCGCCAGGATCCCAAACTCCTCACAGAGGCGAGAAATGTGTCGGGGACACCTTGTGCTGTTTTAATTTTTGGCTGTTATGCCCAAATAAAGTCATTTTATTATCAACGACCAGCTTAATTTTCCAGCATTTGTGGTGCCCAATTTTTTCCGATGAATACTTCATCTATTTTCGCATTTTGGTGCATGCTCTGGGACAGCATAAAGGCTACAGCCCAAACTCTCTGGGAATCGGGGGATTTCAGTCGACAGAGTGCGACATAGTGAGGAGGAATTTTAAACTGCAGCGCTCACAGGGATTGTTGTGTGTCAGTGGGATACCGGTGGAGGCGAGTCGCCGATGGATGATGTCACAGCGGTGCCTTCACTCTGTGTGAGTTTGCTGGGAGAAGAGGTGTTAGCGCTACCGACGCCCCTCGTGTGACCTGATATCCTATCTCCACAGAACAACGGAAGATAAGGACATCGGTCCTAAGCTAAGTGTCCCCCCCTTTACTTTACTTACACATTTGAGCATACCTCTGTTATATACTGTGTATGCAGGCCTGGCACAGAGCTCATTATCACAGTGCCGGGTCCAGAAACGGAGAGGTCCTTTCTCATGTTACGTCATTGGGAGACAATTTTGGATTTCAGCTAGAGACTGTTTATGGTTACTTACCCACACCATTACCACATCCACCCACAAGACATTTACTTTGCCGTCCCACAATATTGAACTTGTCCAATTAACTTTGCCACCTCCACTTTAGTCTATTGGAGCACACTTAGGGGAATTTCTCTCCCCATTTTCTACAATAAATTATATATTTGAGAGCAGGGGCGATTTGTATAAATGTATGCATGTCTTTATTTATATAGCACCATTAGTGTACATAGCGCTTCACATTAGTATTTGTGTCCAGTGTAATTGCGCACGCAGGGGGGGGTGCCTGTGACGTCACATGAGCAGTTCGGCCTCATTAGCTGAACTGTGCACGTGACCAGTGCAAGTGTGACAAATTCAAACGTATTTGTCTCGCCAAGCAGCTGATCGCAGAGTGCTCATGGTCGCCCACGCTGGTCAAAGACATACGCGCTCACAGTCTGCCTGTATGAGTACATATGGTGTCAAAGGCCACGGCCATGCTAGGAGTGTGCGTGCAATTGCGTTTGCGGTGCGATTAAAATGCACACACCCCGAGATCCGGGTGCTGTGTCCCCGGAGCTCTTCCAGGGTGAGGGGATGGAAGGGGTCTGGTCCGATAACGGACGGTGGGAGGCATCGTGCTGCATCCTCCACAGCTCTGCATCCCATGCAGCACCACGAAGATCCAGCCAACCACCATCATAACCGCCCACCGCCAGGAGGAAGCACAGCCATTGAGGACTACACAAGCGCAATCTGCGATGACGTTCGAGATGGCAGTAATTTTATTGAAACTACTAGAATAGGCCCCTTACTTGGTACTTTAAACCAGCTACATTTATTTTCCCTATTAACCAGGACCTCTGACAGGTGTTGGAGAGGTTGTGGTCAGTGTGGAACCATATTGCACATCTGGTGGGATTATTCCCTTGTAAAGACATTTTGGGAGAAAGTAATTAGATTAATCGAGAGCATTGCCTCTATTATATTACTCAAAGACCCTTGGATTATTCTTCTGAATAGAGATTGCATTCCAGACAAAAAACTCAGAAAATCATTAGTTTTGCACATATTAAATGCGACCAAGTGTACAATCCAACTATCTTGGAAGCAACAGATCACACCTAGGTGCCTATTTTCATAGCTCCGAAGTTATCTGTGCAAAACCGCATGTTTTGGCATGTTCAAAAGTAGCTGAAGAAAGCCCTATTCTCTATTGCAAGCCTCATCTTCTATACCGCTTCTATAAAAAGTTACAAACCACATGGTTTAATCGCCAAAATCCCCAGAATGTACTTGTTTGTCGAAGTGGGTTGATGCAAACTCTATCCTTAGTCGCTCAGCCAAACCCATATTTCAGCCTCTGGATATAACTGACCATACAAATCTTGCACCCTTGAGGCGGCGTAAATAAAATGTGAATTTTTAAAAGCGGTTTGCATAATGGTACTACGAGAGTTGTAGTTTTTGTAACAAAATGCGAGTTGAAGGTTTTCTTCACAAACCAATTGGATTGGCAGAGTGAAACTGCTTCTAAGAAAGCCTTTTAGACAGAGGATTTGACATGCAAGAAGGGCTTCCATAATTAAAAGCATGCCAATCTGCTTCTAGGGCACTTTAAAGGAGTTTGTCACAATTCAGACAATTCCTCTAATAAATATCCTGCTATCAAACAATTGCTCTCCATAAGGCTCATAAATATGTTACGTCCCACCTCTCCTCATAACACAATATCTTGTCCCTGGAACTCATGTCCTGCTGGTTTGCGTTGTGGACTGAGAGAGTGGTTGGTGATTTACAGGTCCCTGTGGGCACACCACCAGCTCTACCTGTTCTATTTTACTTTTATATGATTTTTATTTCCTGTATTTACAATGTTTTATTGTACTACCAATCATTGTTTCCACTTCTTTTCATATGAAAATTGTCAGGAATAATGTATGTTGTTTTAGTCTCTCCACAGTCTTTTGTTCTCACCTCTAAAATGAAAAAAAATAACTGTATGTTACACAACTTTACACCTGTTCTACTCACTGACTAAATATGTATAGAACTGTTACCTCCGATGCAATCATTTGTATATCTTCTTCTGTAACAATAGATAAATCATTTCTTTCCTTTCCCTTTTCTTTTAAAGCAAGAGATAAGTAAAAATAACATTCATCACATTTAATTAATTTAAACAGCCATTGTATTTCACATTAAAATGTAAAATAAAACAGTCTCCTCTTCTAGTATCCTGCTTTGAAGCTGTGAATTCAGTTTTAACATCTTGTAAGTAATTTGTTCGACATTGGTGATATTAAGATACCCAGAGAAGCAAGGACTTAAATACATTTTCTTCTTTGTGTGTTTTTTCCCATCTCTATGTCTCGCTCTTCTTTTTGGGAAAGAAATCTCACAGAGTCAAAAAAAAAAAACATGAATGATTCATATTGCAAAGGGAAAAAATATGAGAGAGAAAGATAGAGCTAAAAAAGAAGGTAAAGAGGGAGAATCGCTTCAAAGCAACCGAGACAGATTTGAAGTTTTGAATGTTGATACACAGGGGTAGAGCGGCAATACACTAGAGATGTCACATCAACTCTACCTCTACACCTGCTTCTCCTTTTCACAGCATCCTCATCTCTGGTGAACAGAATCTCCAAATCATCCTGTAGTTCAGAGTTCAGTTAATCTAATGATGTGATGACTTCTAGAACCTGTGTGAGTGGCATCTATTTATGAGATTGTACTTTCCCTGGGGATTTCACCAAGAGGGGGAGCAAAGGCAAGACATAAAGTGAGAAAAAAACAAATGTGATACATCTGAAATATTTTAAATTATAAATGTTAAATATAAACATTAAAAAGTTAAATATAAAGAGCATATATTTTTTAAGCTTTATCCAGTTACATACAGTAGTTACATACTGTAGTAGATGAGGTTAAAAAAAGACATAAATCCATCACTTACAACCTATGCTAAATTTCCAGGTTGATTCAACGATCATTTAAATCTACTATTTCATTGTCAGTTAATGCAGGATCAGATATTGTATGTTAACCCGTCACAGACCTTAGTGAATCTTCCCCATGATGCCAGCAAAATTATAGGTACTGCATACATTGTCAGTGTTATATAAGAAACACATATTAAAAAAATTATCACTATGCCATAATGTCTATCCCTATCATAAAAATAGTTTTGGATCAGTGCATTGACAAAAGTCTCAGATTCAGATAAATCTGATAAAGGACTCGTTGTAGGCTCTCGTAACTCACTCAACAATTGTATTGCTTCTAGTATCTCTAAAATTACACCAGTCTTACTTTGACATCAGACCCATTTGAACTAAATATATGGAACACACAAGATGGCGCTCAATACCTAAACACAGTGAATAATATAATATATAAACACTTAATGGAAAAACTATGTATATAAATGTGAAGGTAAACACAAAATACAAAGTAAAAATAAAGACACTCAAACCCTTAGACGGACTGTTTCAAGGTCCACACGAAACATAGGAAGAAAAAACCAGGGGAGCGTAGATACCTTTAAAAAGAAAAAAAGACAAACATAGTGCAACCTGTAGCAAAATATGTTATAAGGAGCTCCCAGCTGGGCACCACATACTAAGGCCAATGCCTAATAGGATATATCAGCAGGAACAATTCGGAGGAGATAATCTTTAGAAAAGAGAAGCACACATGCAGTATCCAATAAAATACAGTTTATCCAAAAATGATAAAAGTGGAGGCTTACAGAATCCCAATGGGAAAACAGCATTGACGGTGGTGATCTCAAGACCACATCACAGCGTCTCTGTGTCAGCAAACCGCCACGGTACACTTCAGCCTGGAGCCGTCTCGTCACTTCCGGTCTTGGGGCCGTCACGTCACTTCCGGTTGCGCCGCCGGTAGGAAAACAGCTACGGATACCCAGGCACTCTCTCCTTCTTGATTAAGAGGTCACGCTCAACGCGTTTCGCCGTTCTTGCAGACGGCTTCGTCAGGAGTAGCAGTGACCTGTCCTGGGTGTCTTATTTATACCCATACTGCTATCAAACTCCCCTCCTCCATAGGATGATTGATAGAACATCCCCCAAAGTCACGGGCCAATTACATGCATGTGACCGCACACAGGGAAATACATATACTTAAAAACAGTGATAAACATTTAATTATACAATTATAATAAAATAGTTTAATAGTACCAAAGCATATTTTAAAAACATATTAAAAATAATAATCCTAACTCATAATAAAATACACATTAAAGTATATAAAAAAACACATCAGCTATCCTACTCTTTCTTAGTCATATTGAGCAGACGATAGATGAATCTTAAAAAGACAAAGAAATTAGGTTAGAGTACAACATCAAATTCCAATAATCTTATGAAATGAGGCATAGTTATAAGGACATCTTGACTATTTTAGACATAGATCGGACCACAAAGATTGAACACCAGTCAATAAAAAATGCTCTCAAAAATTATATAAAAGGTGCAATCCCATCTAAATCCTATAAAAATATGAAATTTACAGAAAAAATAGAAAAAACACCAGATTAAAGAAAAACACCAAATTTAAAGAAAAACACCAAGTTCAAAGTCCACATTCAGGCCTTGTGGCACTAAGGTTTTGAGAGAAAAGATCCAAAAACTCTCTCTTTTCTTCAGTGCAACATTTCTGTCCCCACCTCTCCAGTGGGGCAGAACATGTTCAAGCACTGTAAACCTTAGTCCTGAAGTGTCACCTTGGTGTATATTGATGAAGTGATTGGATAAAAAGTGAGTAGTGACACCTCTACGCACATTACCAATGTGTTCCAGAATACGTGTTTTAACTGGCCTAGTGGTCTGGCCTACGTATTGAAGCCCACAAGGGCACTGTATTAGGTAACCCAGTATTCTGATCTACACGTAATTGTGTTGTTTTATGAAAACTCTTTGGTAATATAGATACTGGAATCCAAACTTTCGTCCGATCTATGTCTACATGCCAGGCATGTGGTACACCCAAAAAACCCTTTTTGGGGTACCACCTATTACTCTCTTTACAAACCTTTTGTAAAGCACTAGGTGCAAGTGCATTTTTTAGTGAATTAGCTTTTTAAAAATGACTGTCGGTCTTTCAGGTACTATTTCACCTAGGATAGAGTCATTTGGACAATATGCCAGTGTTTTGCGTATTATTTTAGTTATTTTTTCGGATTGTCTATTATAGTTTGTGAGAAAAGAAAGTCAAAGTCTTTTTGTTTTAACTTTTTCTGTGTTTTTTAAAGATCTTTCCTCTAGACATCCTACTTTTTCTACTGCATCTTGAATACTTGCTCTTCATATTTTCTTTTCCCTAAACCTTTTTCTTGCATAATGTAGATTGTGTATTAAACACTCATCATTCGAACAGTTCCTCTTGACCCTTCGTATTGACCATATGGTACATTTTGTAGCCATTTCGGGTGATGGCAACTGGAGGTGTGATAAAGTTATTGATATCGACGTCTTGAAGAAGGTTGAGTACTAATCTCTCCCTCTTCTATGAGTACAGTCAGGTCAAGAAGTTAACCCTTTCCCGACTGTACTCACAGTTGAATTTGAGGTTGAGTAGTTATCATTAAGATAGTTTATAAATCTTTTGAGACTTTCCTCGTCCCCTCTCCAAATAAAGAATATATCGTCGATATATCTCCGCCACAGGCACAATCCACACCAGCTCTGCAATAGACCAAATATGTCTTCCTCCCATGCACCCTGAGAAGATTTGCATAGCTGGGTGCAAACTTCGTGCCCATGGCGGTACCACACTTCTGAAGGTAGTATACTCCTTCAAACAGGAAATAGTTGTGCTTCTAGGATAATTTTATCCCGTCTAGGATAAAGTTTGCCTGTTCAGGAGGCATATTTGTGTATCCTTGATAACGCTCTGTCTATGGCATCATGTCCATCTTATGACTGATACACGTATATAACGAGTTATATCACAATGTGGCAAGAAACCTCCTTCTTCCCATCTTTGGTTATTTATACTTGCAGAATATCTGTAGTGTCTTTCAGATATGACGGAAGTTCTTTTCACATATTCTGCAGATACGTGTCTATGTATGCCGACAAGTTTTACGTCAGGAAATCTATACCTGCTATTATTGGTCTTCCTGGGGGATTCTAACTACTTATGGAGTTTAGGGAGTAGTAAAAGATGGGTCTAATAGGATGTTTTCTTTATGCAAAACTTGTATTCGCTCTCATTTATGACTCATCTTGTTTCCCCCTTGTCCAGCAAAGTTTTTAATTTACACAGAAAGTCTGAGTTGGTCCTTTTTTAGAGGTGTGTAAGTATTTTTATCACCTAAAATCCGATGTGCCTCAGAATAGTCTCCCTGTTGAGAATGTGCCACTCCCTCCTCCCCTTGTCAGGATGAAATATATATATATATATATATATATATATATATATATATATACACACACATGATGAACCAATATACAAAGAAATGTTTAGGGTTTAGTAAAACATGCATAAATAAAAATACCAGTTCTCCATATCTGCCACAGTAAAACAAAATCCTATCTCCTAATAAAATCATTCTCAAGTGGCAATCAAAAGCATCAAATGCCAATCAAAAGATTGAATTGACATTGTATACATGATGCATAAAAACTGTGCACCAAGTACACTATGCCAATCAATGTTAACAATAAAATATTCAAAAGAAAATACAATGAAATCCAAACAAGTATACAATTTAAACCAAGCAAGGCAAGCCAAATAAATTCCCATTAATTAATGACATCCCAAAACATTTAAAATACCATCCAAATCAATTACACCATTAACTCTTTTAATCGTTAAACAAACACATTCTCCAAAAAAGTTAACATCTGACAAAATAGTAGTACCAAAATAAAACCACTATAACAACGCAAGCCTCACCCTGACCTAAAGTATACCATATAACACCAAAAATAACATCTATCTAATTAAACATTACATTACACACATTTAACAATAGCAGCAAAAAACTGTTTTTTGTAATTTCATCTATGTGATACAATTTTTTTCCATTCTCATTTCTTGCCACTGTATGTATATATGTATGTATGTATGTATGTCTCTCTCGATATATACATACAGGGTAAGAAATTATTTGGTTGGAAATGCTTGTTTTGCACTTTTTAAATGTATTTTGATATGCTGCTATTGTTAAATGTGTGTAATGTAATGTTTAATTAGATAGTGCTACTTAATGTGTTTAATATTGGGCAAGTAATCTATTATCCATATCTGGATAATAGTTATTTTGCACATTATTGTACTGTGTGTGTTGGGGGGTGGGGGGGATTGATGTATTTAATGTATGTAGCCATGTCTAAGATTGGTGTACATATCTCTTTCTCATGTTGGCAGTAAACCTGGTAAGTGTGCAGGATTGCCAGCATGCTATCAATGAGGTTTGCCCTCACACCCTGGTGAGGTGTCATATGTCCCCAAAGGAAGTGACAACATGCAGTGTGTTCCCACTCAGGATACAGGGCATGTTTGTTCTCCGGGGGGGTGATATAAGACACAGCACTGCCTAAAGTTAGAAGTTCAGTTTCCTGTTGTTGAGCTGCTCAGTTCAGTGAGAGGCACGTGAAGGTCTGCAACATTGTTGCAGTGTCTCCTGCTAGCTGTGAGTCAGTGAGCATACGCAGCAGAGTTAGAGGAGCTGAGAGAGACAAAGCAGCTCAAGAGAGGAGCTTACAGCAGCCAGAGAAGCTGGGGAATCTCTTTAAGAGTAGAGGTGGAAAGCAGATCTATTAGGGTAAGGGACCTTCCTAATGGAGTGCTGCAAGGAGATGAGTGGCTGAACTGTTATCTGTGAGGGGCAGTTTGCCCATACCAACCATCAATAAAGATGCCCTGTTCGAATATACCTCCACTGTGTGAGTGTGAAGTTACTCAGCAGTGGATGGCACCACCAAGAAGGAGTTCCTCACCAGGACCATCTCCCTGCGGTAGCATAGATCCTGATGAGGTGGAGGCGCTGCACATGAAGTAAGTTGGACTCGCACACACTACCTCAGCTACCTGTCCTGATGACATCCCCTAATACCATCAAGCGGGAGACTCAGGAGCCCTGTTGCCTACAGGTGCACCACCAGACACGAACACGTAATGGGGACTGGTTAGACTACCCGGGCCAATGTGAGATTGGGGGGGGGAAAACCCGTTACATGTATATGACATGTTTATTTATTTTTACATACAGGGTTGTATCTTCAGGTCTGCAGGAGACCTATGGAGACCACCTGAGGTCTCCTCGGACTTCTCACAGGTAAACGACTGCCGGGTCCACGGGGGAAGCCTGCGGGGAAGAACCGGTGACCCCACATCTCTGGGGGCACCGTGAACCCATAGGGACTACCCGATGGCCCCCAGACCCCTGTGTGAAGCACCCGAGGCCCCTCAGACACCTGTGGGTCTGACCCGGGGCCCACCAGACAGCCGCGGGCCTACCCGTGGGGACCACATTGTGGCCCACAGTGACCTACGGAGACCACCTGGTGGACCATGGTGCCTGGTGGGGACCACCCAGGCCCTCCAGACCCTGTTTGAAACCAGGTGCTGGGCTACTGTAGGTCTTTGAGGTGACCCGTCAAGCCCACCGGGGACTCCAGTGGGCCTGGGGTATTAACCCTGTATGTAAAATAATAAATCATGTATTTATGGGAGGGCATAGGGGGTGGATTATGTATGTAATAAATATAATGATGTTTATTGTGGGGTTATGTATTGTTTTTATTTTGGGTACTGGGGGTGGGGGAAGGGGGTATTGGTCCCAAGGGTATGTGGGTAGGCCTCCCGGCTGGGTATTGGGTGAGTGAGGGTGGTTAGGCCTCACAGGGTGGGGGGGTTAGTGGGGGAGCGTATGTAGGCCTCCCGAGTGGTGGGTGAGGGTGGGTTAACCCCTTAATGACTATAGCGGTTAATAACCTCTATGGTGATTAAGGGGTTAGGGGACATTACATTGGCTGTTTTTATTCTTGTTTATGTTTTGCAGCATTGGAGGGGGCATGGACAGTTATGAAGATGAGGATGGCCTTCATCGTGGCAGCCAGACAAGGGTGAGTGCAATATATATTTAATGTTTTTATTGTTCTTTATGTATTTTAAATGGTCAAATGCACTATGATCCATTTGTGGATAATAGTAATTGTGCCCATTACTATACTGTATGTGTTAGGGGGCGTGGTTATTTCTTTATAAGTATGTATGTGTTTTAAAATTAATTTGGGAGGGCACAGAATTGGTACTGCAGGGCCGCAGGTAACACCCGAGGGCCCCCGTCGGCCTATTGTATCATTGCTGTGCATATATGTACTGTATGTTAGGGGGGTATAGGATTGTTTGTGTAATATATATATATATAGCAAACACAGGGGGTGCCCAGTGCTACGTCCAAATGACATCAACAGTACATGGTAATATTACACGAAACATATGCTTCAGTGTAAATAATAATTGCTAATGCCTCTTAATATTAAAATATGTTATTTTTTTTGTCCTCTGTTTTTTTTTTTTTTCTTTTTTTTTTTTTTTTGTTTGTTTTTTTTTTTTTTTTTGTGGGGTGTGTTTTTTTTTTTTTTCTTTTCTGTTTTTTTTTCATTTTTTTTTTTTTAGTTAGAATTTTTGGCCAAAACATCATAAGCTTGCACCACACAAACGTCAAGGTAAACCATAATAAGTGCAAGTCCTACACTACACTGCATTAGTTCCCTACACCTCTGTGTGAGGGGAGACAAACCATATAGATTCATTACCTGCAGCAAGGGAGAAGATCCACATTAAAAAGGGGAGGTGACGTGAGCTCTGGGGAGGTGCCACAACCTCCATACAAACTGATTCCAGTCAGAAATTAAATTAACATACACCCCAGCAAGCTCAAACACCCACACCCACCTAATCTTGACTATAGGTAATGCCACATAGAGTGCAACTGGGCTTTTGGCACACAAATACAGACAACACAGGGGGTGCCCAGTGCTACGTTCCAAATGACAAAACAACATGGTAATAATTACAAGAAATGATGCTTCAGTGGTTAAATAATAATGCTAATGCTATATATATATATATATATAAACCATTATCCATTAATATCTATATATATATATAAAATGTATATTTATTTATTTATTTATATATTTATTTAGTGTGGGGCTGTTGTGTGTGTATTTTTTTTATTGTGGGTAGCGGGGGTGGCCGTTATTTGCCCCAAAGGTGGTTGTTTAGGACTTGCAGATGGGTAGCGGGAGGGCTTATCCCCTTCAGAAATTTAGAGAGTCTGTCACAGGGATCCCCTCTGAAAATAGGTATCACAGAATTCGGATAAAAAAATATAGTAAAGAGAAACCCAAATAAATGCAATTATAGCAGTTAAAGCAGATTTTACTCACTAGTATATGGTATAAAAGAGTGCCATGGGCAGCTTGGAAGGTCAAACCTATGCCAAGTAAAGTGAAGGAAAATACAGGTTTCTCGAATCCAGGAAATACTTTCAAGACATGTGCTTTAGGAATACACGTAGTTAGGTCCCGAAATAGGAATAGTATACAGTAGGTCCAGTGTCACGCTGTGCTGCCCGCTGACCAGACTAACCCCTAGTACTGAGGTGGAGAGTGAGTAGACCATGCACCCACAGTAATGAGGGCATGCCCGGAATGTGGATTTGGTAGCGCAGCCAAGGCCAGAGTACAAGGATTTAGCCGAAGTACTTGCCAGATCCGGGCACAGAGAGAGGCACGTAATGATGTCCATAGCCAAGGGTCTTGCGCAGGAGAGGTCCGAGTAGAGGTCCATGAGCCGTGTTTGGGAGGTCCAAGAGGTAAGCGAGAACAAGAGATTGCCGGGTCTAGGAGCCAGAGAGGGTAAGTAGACAAGCCAGTTCGGTAACATGATCTGAAAAATAAGAGGGAGCTGGGCATAGGATCCAAACAGCACGAGGCAAACGAAACTATGCAGAGCGAGGTTGCATTGGAGATACAGGGATAATAAAGCACAGTGGCCCAATCAGAGGAGGAAGCAGGGCAGAGGTGAGCTGAGGAGCCTCTTGTGATAGGACAGGGGGTGATGAGCTGTCTTGTCGCAGCTGATGAGCTGGAGGGCATGAGCCAGGACCCAGAGTCATCCGGTGGGCGGAGCAAGCCGCTGGGTGCAGTGAATAAATTAATTTATGTGGCGCGCGCCCGGTAAGTGGGGGAGCGCGCGCCTATTGAGAGCGATGGTGGAGTGTGATAGAGCCGTGGGGGAACGGGGAGGGGGGTGGGGGTGAGGCGATCCATTCTCCGCTGCGAGGAGCAGGGGCACAGGGACCCGCTGCCGGACGGCGAGGTAAGGAGGGGCAGCGCAGAGAGCGGCATGTGCCCTGATTCCTTACATCCAGATAGTGTAGTGGAAAAGTAACCAACTGACCATTGGAACCAGCATCTATGGACTCTACGATCAGCAAGGACGAGTCCTGATAACATAACCCAAAACACATTTCACTTGTGGCTTCGTTAGGGGTTTGAATAGTAAAACATCTGGCACAGGAAAAAATATTACTATATTCATACTCAGAAGGGTGAAAATCAGTTTTCTTCCAAGATCCTGCTTAATTAAGATCAGGGGAAAACAATTTATTGTAAAAGTTCATCTTCATTGTCTGAGCAGAAACTATGCATATTATAAGCTCTTATAAGCAATCTGAGAATGCTGGGGGAAGACAGAGGCTCGGGAAGGAAGATGATGAAAACATGTTTTAATCATTGCAGAGATAAGCAATCTGATGTCATAAACAGGAAGGTATCAGTATAACTAAAGGGGTTAAGGCAAGTGCAAACTCCAGAGTAGATCCAAGGTCATACATAATAAGGAATAGCACAGTGGGGAAAAAAAGATGCAAGAACTGATAACCACACAATACCCCTTAGTGTGGGAGATTGTAACAGTTGTGCTCTCCACAAACCGGGGCCGGGCCGCATGCCTGAGGCTGGGTTATGAAATCACCGACCTTGGACCACGCAGACTGGTCCGGAGTGCGAAGTTCATAGTCAAACAGGCCTGGTTCAGGACTAGAGAGAACAGCGTAGTCGTTGGACGAGCCAGAGTCAGGATAAGAGATGTCCGGGTAGTCATAGTCCAAGCAGGGAGTCGGCAACAGGAAATCAAGCAGGTTCTCCTGCTTCAGCGTTATCGCTGCAGGTCGAGAACGGGGTTTGCGTGAGTGGCGTCCACAGCCTATGGTGCCGGTCTAGGAGAGGGAAGACAGACCGGAGTGGGCACACCGCCAGGCAGCACCGGTAAACCAGTGCTTCAGCGCAAGAGTTCAAGCTGGCCTCTACGAAGGGAGAAAGAGCAGCAGGCCACGGAGTCCAAACAGCAACCTCTGCTAAGGGTAGAAGCAGCAGGTTGCGGGCTCCAGAGAGATAGCACACAGCAGGTCTCCGGGGTGCTTCAGCGTGGGAGTTTATGTTGCCCTCTGCAAATGGAGAAAGAGCAGCAGGCCACAGGGTTAAAACAGCAACCTCTGCAAGAGGTGTACTGATGAAGCGGCCGTTATTTGAAAACTTCACGCGTCATGTACATCGGAATCCCGATTTGAAACAGCGGGATGGATTCCAGCCTCCCCGCACTAAGATGCGAGTGTGGCGAGTGCAGAAAAACAAATTTTAGTGTTCAGGCTATTAAAAACATGAAATTGACACAGTTGCACAGTAGCACAGTTCAATTCATCCACTTTATTGCAAACGAAGAAACAGAATCCATGAAATTCAAACAAAATATCCGCGATAAGCGCGGTGCCTGGGGCGATTGGCCGCGTTCATGCTGAATGGGGAACAGTAGAGAACTCAAAATCGGCGCCGACATGTGTTAGAATAATGGCCGCTACATCAGTATGCAGCAGGTTGCTGAGTCCAGGCAGGTGACACAGGGCTCTGTGATGAGAGGAACAGCAGGCCTCCGGGAACCAGGAAAACAGGCCTCAGCGAAGTAGCTGCAGGCTATGAGGAAACAGGAACGAAAACAACCAACTGGAACAATAATCAACAGAGATTAGTAACGAGCGATAACAAGCCAGGAGGCTTGTGGCAAAACATAGATAACATCCAAGAAGGATTATGCTCAGCAGAGAAGCATTGTGGGGGGGATGCAGTATTTAAAGGTCAGCGAACCAATACCAGAAGGGGCATGTGAGAGCATTGCTCTAATGACTGAACCCAGGCTGGGGCTGCAGTCATAGCTTGCACAGCTGCTGTAGATACCAAGGGGAGTGTTCCAGGACTGCACAGGTCTGCACGGCAAGGTGAGCAGTAAACCAAAGAGTGGATTCCTAACAGAGATGTAGATGAAGTGAAATAAAACGTAGTATTTTAATAATTAAAAAATAAAATAAAGTGAGCAAATAAACACAAAACGGCAGCATAAAAAATTGGTTACAGCAATTAAAATGTTGCCAGAGTCTGAGTAACTTAGGTAGTGGTAGCACTATAGACCAACCAAAGGGTTAAATACCCTAGTGTCAGTTATTGGGCTGTAGCTCGGAGTTAATAGTTTTCATATGATTTGCAGGAAGTATATATGAACCTAGTATCACTCAATATGCTCATAATAGATAATTTTGCCACAAGTTGTAAGGCAAAAAGAAAGGCTTCATATGTTAGCAAGAATTAAACTTAATTTACTGGCTGTACTCATTAAATGATCTATTCCTTTTTATTATCCCAGGCAGCACCTTACCTACTGTATACTCAACAAACAGGTATTACCACTACCATATAAGCTGAGCAAGGGTTTTCCTTTAAAGCCCCCCTCCCCCCATTTCCTCCCAAGGTCTAAGTCATACACAATTAGCAATATACCTAACTGAGCAGGAAATAAGTTCTGGATCATCGGCAAAACAGGCTCTAAGTTGCAAAGCAAGAAACTTAGGCACTTCCTTGACTTTCAATAGGGCTAACCAGGAAGTGGGAAGGTTCTATATTTCAATGGATCTGGGAGTTGTAGTTTTAAATCTGTGTCTCACACATGGTGGAAACTAGTAGTACTGCATCATCGACATGGGGACAAAAGTAAGTTCTTGCCAGGCACCAATGAACAGGTCTGACAATCATCTGAAACATTCCTATTTTTCTCCTCTGCATCAATTTCATCTTCAGATAAATAGATAAATCAAAAAGTCCTGAAAACCAAGATTCCTGAGTTATTTCCCTTCCATACTGGTCTTTTTTTAATTTTCCCTTCAACTCATACTGTACACGATCTCCCATTTTATGCATAAATTCTGCTGCAAGGAATATTAGTGCTGAGTTCAACATAAATTTGACAATCAAAACGGTGGGAGTTGGCAGAAATGTGGCTTTCATTTGATAGAAAACTACTTGACATAGTTACATAGTTACATAGATGAGGTTGAAAAAAGACGTACGTCCATCAAGTTCAACCTACTGTATGCAAACTTTAGACAACAGATACTTTGTCCTACAGTAAGGAAAATGTCTAAAATAACACCATAAAGACTATAAAGGGTAAATGATAAAGGAATTTGAAGAATATTGACATTATGATTATTATAACTTTTGCTACGGTATAAATTATATTGATAAGTATGGATACCAAAAACAAGATGATAAATTAATAACCTCAGCTGAAATTTGTGAGTAGTGCATAATGTAAAACTTTGCTATAGTTACATAGTAGATGATGATGATGATGAAGATGTTGAAAAAATACATGCGCCAATCAAGTTCAACCTATGCTAAAATGCAGACAGAAGACTCTTTATCCCAGACCTATACTTACTTATTGATCCAGAAACAGGCAAACAAAAAACTCCAGAGTCACATCATCCAATGATATCTCATAAGGGGAAAAATAAACTCTTCCTGACTGACTCCAAGAATTGGCAATCAGATTAATCCCTGGATCAACATAATTCCAATGTTGGTATATCCCTGTATACCTTTCCTTTCTAAAAAGATGTCCAACCTTTTTTTGAACAAATGTATTGTATCTGCCATCACAGTCTCCTTGGGCAATGAATTCCACATTTTAACTGCCCTTACCGTAAAGAACCCTTTCCTTTGTTGCTGGTGAAATCTCCTTTCATCCAACCTTAAGGGATGGCCCAGAGTCTTTTGTACTGCCATTGGGATGGATAGTTCTTTTGAAAGCTCCTTTTATTGTCCCTGAATATATTTGTATATAGTTATCATATCCCCTCTTAGACGCCTCTTTTCTAATGTAAATAAATCTAATTTAGCTAGCCTCTCCTCATAAGTTAGATTGTTCATCCCCTTTATTAATTTGGTAGCTCTTCTCTGCACTCTCTCTAGCTCCATAATGTCTTTTCTTAGAATTAGTGCCCAAAATTGTACTCCATATTCAAGGTGTGGTCTTACTAATGCTTTGTAAAGGGGCATAATTATGTTTACGTCACTTCCATCCATTGCCCGTTTAACGCAATATAAGATCTTGTTTGACTTTGCAGCTTCTGCATGACTGTGGGCACTATTGCTAAGCTTGCTGTCTAAAGCACTCCTAAATCCTTCTCCATCAAGGATTCCCCCAATATATCTCCATTTAATTTGTAAGTCGCCTTTTTATTCTTGCATCCCAAATGCATAACCTAACATTTATCTGTATTAAACCACATCTGCCATTTACCTGTCCACGTTTCCAGTCTCTCCAAGTCCTTCTGAAGAGAAATTACATCCTGCTCTGATTCTACTACCTTACAGAATTTAGTATCCTCAGCAAATATGGAGACATTGCTCTCGATGCCAATCTCAAGGTCATTAATAAACAAGTTAAAAAGCAGGGATCCCAGTACCAATCCCTGAGGTACTCCATTCACAACTTTAGCCCAACCTGAAAAAGTTCCATTTATGACAACCCTCTTTTGTCTGTCCTTCAACCAGTTTTCAATCCAGGTGCATATATTATTACTGAGTCCAATTTGCTTTATTTTGTACACCAACCTCGTGTGGAACTGTATCAAAGGCTTTGTAAAATCTAACAAGACCACGTCAACCATCAACTGCATTACCCTGATCTAAATTCCTACTTACCTCCTCAAAGAAAACCTTAAAATACAGTATCTCTGGTAATGAGTCATCGACCACACTCTTACGGTGACTCTCTGAAATTCCAGAGCTAGACAGCTTGATTCTCCATTTGTTTCTTGGTTGCTTCCGCAAAACACTGATCTCTGCAAAACACGGAATATAACTTCACAGAGTGTGCCTCCAGTAAATGGCTGGATTGTGTTCAGTTAACCAGGGTATTCATAGGATAATGTGAACAGAGGAGTTCTGGTGCATCAATGAAATCAAACTTTAGGATTTCCAAATTTTACTGCAGTAAGATTGACCCATCAACTGCTCTGTCCATTTCTTGTGATGCCTTTGTATCCCCAACATTTTAGCAAAAGATGTCAAGAAGTTCCTGGTCATTCCAGAATCGATGAGGACTGAAACGCAATAGGGTCATGGTCTTCATCCTGTATAAAGACTGGTAGACTCAAGTGTGCCACGGCCACCTACAGGCCATGTTATCAGAATAATAGAGTGGAGTCTTTGGTTTCTTAACGCTTGCAGGTCAACTCCTTCTACTCTCAAGTTAATGCTCTGGTGAAAATTTCCTGGGACATTCATGCACAACATGCCCTACGTTTCCACAATATTTATATAAATCTTGCTATCGTTCCCTTTCCTCCTTAGAAAGGGCTTCCAGGGGGGCTTCCGGTGTCGTCATCCGACATGGCTGCATTTTAGGAGAGCTCCGTGGACCCCTGTGAAGAAACAGACAAATAAGCGAATTTTCCCCCACCGGATTCAACCAACGCAATCATCCCCAGAAGGGTGAATACCGCGGCGATGCAGCGGAGACCAAGAAAAACCAACACCCCGGCTGTAACAAAATACTTTCCCCTGGCACAGAGGAGCCAAGGCGCGGCGCCTGAAATCCAAGATGGCGCCGACACACAAGGCTCCCCCGCTGCAGCGAGCAGCCAGCAACACCCGAGGGATAACCCAGAGCCAGAAGGCACAATAATGAAGGCCTACTTAGAGGACCTGATGACCTCCCTACACAATAAATTTTACGCCTCGTTACAGCAAGATCTGAAAGCCGTTGTGACAGAACTAAAGTGGGAGGTGTCAGGCCTGGCGGACAGAACCACAGAGCTGGAGACAAAACTAGGGGAGACCCTCCAGAGACAAATGGAGGCTGAAGACGAGATATTCCAGCTGGGGGAGGAAGTGGCCAGCCTCAAAGACGGAATGGAGGATCAGGAGTACAGAGACAAGAGACAGAACCTGCGGATACGCAATGTCCCTGAATCTGTTCTTCCTAGCCGTCTCCGACCATACCTCTCGGAGCTCTTTTCTACCCTCTGTGGAGACATTGATGCCAGGGACCTGGAAATAGACCGGGCACACCGTGCCCTCGGTCCCAGATCAGAAGACCCAAACAGGCGCAGGGATATTATCATACGGTTCCACAGTTACACCACGAAGGAGAAAATCCTGACAGCCTGCCGTGACAAAGGTGACATCACGTTCCAAAATGAGAAAATACAGGTCTACAATGACCTATCCAGGCTCACAGTCAACAGGCGGCGAGAACTTAAGCCCCTAACCCTTCTCCTGCTTGAAAATGGTGTCCGCTACAGATGGGGTTTCCCATTCAAATTAACAGCGAGCAGAAATGGGAAATTCCTCACCATCAGACGCCCAGAAGACATGGCCGCGTCCGCGAACACACCTGGCCTCAAACCCCCACCCTCCTGGGAGGAAGGAGGTCGTCCGAGCCGAGAAGCAGGAGAGGGAGATGGGACCGTTAGATCCTCCCGCAGAATCGCCACTCAATCGCAGTCGCAGGCAAGAGGAAGATAACCTACTCAAAAAGCCAAACCAAGACTGACCTTTCATTCCCAGTTGGCCGTTGCCGCATCCCTGTTCGGGCGCAGAACGGACAGCGCACCCCTGCTGAGCTGCTGGAGGAGAAGCCCTCATCGATCCCGCCGCCGACTGATCATCCTGTTGAGTGCACCTAGATGACGCGTCCAGAACCCTGGCCTCGCTGAGGATCTGCCCGCGACGTTACGACGGCCCCCACGCAGAGATAGAGAAGCAGAGCCTGAGTGAAGATGCCAGCTGCGGCCCTTTTGTGGGTGGTGGGGGGGAGGGGGGAGGTTGAGGAAATTACAAGGCAAGAGGTTTTGGGGCCTACTAGAGCCCCCCCTCTAGCGGAGACCCGACGAGACGGGGACAAGAGGCCACCTGTGAAGAAATGTACCAGCTCCGGAACACGGTCTGTACAGGGGGCGGGGGGGATAAAGAGGGAGAGCTGGAAAAAGGCCTGGTAACGCAGGTCATGCAGAGCAACTACTGGACACTTATGCCCACTTAACCACACCTGGGGACCCCCTCCCTCTCCTTCCCCCCTCCCGGCCCCCCTCCCTCTTCGACCCCCCGTCCCCCCCTTACCCAGAGGCCACGTCCCAGCACATCTCTGCTCATCAATAGAATAATAAGGGTCCCCCGTGGTGCTCCGCCGCAAGAACATAGACCACGATCCAGGGACACAACCCGACAACCCCTCCCGTTCTCGCCCCCCCCCATCCCCCCCCCCCCCCCCCGGGGCCCCCCCAGGTACAAACAATGGAGGGACGGGACATAAATAACGAGTTGGCAAAGGCAACAAAGTCAACACTGGGGCTTGCAAGGACATACGTGCCGCTAATCAGCAGACTAAGGGTGACTGCCCCAGTGATGCAATATATGCTTTGCTATATGTTATAAGTGAACCTTCCTCTGAAAGAACCATGTAAGCCATCTGTACCCACCCCCCCCTTTTTTTGTTGCTTGTCAGGTAGCCCCCCCACATGCCCCCTCCCACACCCGCACACGCCACCCCCTACAGCCCTCCCCCCCCCCCAGACCCCCCCCCCCCCCCCAACACCCCCACAAGCTTAACCCGTGCCCACATAGATACCCCCCTACCCCCCCATTATCATAAAACACACAAAGGTCCATCTCCCCCTCCTCCTCCCACCTGACTGAAGCGATAAACCAGCAACCAGACAGACACCACAACATCAGCACCATCAAGCCTCCGCTATGCCTCCCCCCGCTCCTCATACACCCTCAGCCCCAGGCTTACACGAAATCAACGCTGCCCCTCCACCACTAGGCTCAAACATAAGCTCATTCAAAGAGTCCAACACAACCCAATACAGGGCCACTACCAGCAGCGAAACTATAAATGCAAAAGTTACTGCTATCAGGTCGACCAAAAGATCCACAATCGGCTTTCCTATAGCAGATAACCAGCCCCACAGCAAGGGCATGTAATGGGTTAGTTATATGTATATTACTGACTAGAATTGTTTTGGTTAAAGTTAATTGTGACGCCAATGAAAAAAAAAGGTTTATTTACAAGGCTTCCTTGATTGTAACCGATCCTGCATGTTGGGAATTTACAATTTGAAATTATCCAATTGTATGTTTATGAAAAAGCTTACTTGTATCACCTAACCATCTCAGACCATCGCTACCCGATCAAAGAGACCCTTCCCCCGCCTCCCACCCCTCTCTTCCCCCCAGTCCCCCCTTCCCCCCTCCCCCAAGTCATCCGCCCCTCCCCCCTCAAAGCCCCCCCCCTCCCCTCTCCGCCCCCCCGTTCCCCCTTCCCCCCGTCTTATCCCCCCCTCACATCACCACAACACCCCCACCCTTTCCCCCTCACCCCATCCACACTCCCCTTCCCCACCTCCCCCCCTCACCCCCTCCATACTCAGGGGAAATCGACTCTAAAGAATCCATACAGGGGTCCCATCCTCACTGACGAGCTGGTCTAGACTCCCAATCTACCCCAAAGGCCTTAAGTCCGAATGCCGGTACGCAAACCCGCTAACAACACCTGTGGGGGACACCTCAGGCCCCCACCCCTTTTTTATCTGCCTGCTGGTGCGGTCCCACATTTCTTACCCTTCCACCCACTCCCGTCCCCCCTCCACCCCCCCATCCTGCATCTGCGCCCAGATCCAGACAATAGGTCATCCTCTTCCGCCAGAGACGAAATTACAACTCCACACAAAGTAGTTCAATCATATCCCCCGGTTGGGAAAGGGTGATCCTTAAAACCCCCCTCAGAGATAACAAACATGGCTAGTCAGGCACCAATCAAACTCATCTCCCTTAATGTTAAGGCTACAGAGCCACAAAGAGAAAGCCTAGCTCTCCAGGAGATGAAAAGATCCCAAGGAGACATCATCTTCTCCAGGAGATGCACTTCACCGACCACGAGCCACCTAAAATATTTAATATACATTCCGTTGAACTACTACTCTCCTTGTTTAGTAGTAAAAAACAAGGGGTCGCTATCTTAATCCACCAGGGAACCCCATTCAATTTTGTCAAAAAAACTTCAGATCCAGGGGATAGATTTCTTGTGGTATATGGCTCATTAGGTTACGCGATCGCCCTGATCACCTCTATGGCACCAAACGAGAACCAACCAGAGTTTATGAGAGAAGTTCTAAGTACTATCGACCCTACCTACCTAATCATCTGATAGTGGGGGCCGACCTTAAACATGGCCTTAAACCCAGTGGAGGATAGGATGTCTCCCCCCATTCGCCCACACATGGTACTTCCCTAAAGACAGGAACTGCATTTAGCGCAATTATCAAAGAATTTTCCCTAGTGGATGTTTGAGATCCCAACATCAGGCCAAAGGGACTACACACCTTCTACTCCCACCCCACAAGACCTACTCTTGCATGATATACCTTTTTACAACCAAAAAGTCTTGGAGGCCTCCCAGAAAACGGATTAGGGCCGTACACATTGTCGGACCACGCCCCTATTTCGATAACTCTCTCTGTTTCATTCATAAAGTCGAGCACATATAACTGGAAACTAAACGATTCACTATTGAATCACCGGAAAAGATAGAGAGAATCAAGTCAGCCCTGTCAGTAGTACTTTAATGACGAATCAGGTTCGTCTGCACCTCCGGCGTACTATGGGGCCCATAAGGCAACCATCAGAGGTACTCTTATCTACCTCTATAGATCCCATAGAAAAAAAGTTAAGGCAAAATTACTCAAAGACTTGACAGAGAAAATAATCAAACTAGAATAGCACACAAATCACAACCCTCAGGAAAAATATACAAAGCCTTAACTGCGCTAGAAAGAGTCGAAAAAAAATCCAACTACTGAGGATGTCGAAAAGCCCTCTTGGACTACCAGAGATTCTACGCCAAGGGCAATAAAGCTGAACAACTTTTTGGCATCAATAAAGGGTTACAAAAAAGGTCCCAAATAACTGCGATTAGGAACAGGTCAGGTGACATATTATATAATGACAAACACATTGCGGAAGAATTCACCAAATTCTACACCAAATTATACAACCTCAGAACTCAGGAGGATAATAATAGAGCTTCAAGGCTCACAGCAGTCTCGAATTATCTAGACAATTGCAATCTCCCATCTCTGACAGAGAAGGAGAATGAGACGCTCATTGGGAAGATCGCAAAAGAGGAATTGGCAGACGCGTTAAAAGCACTAAAAATATCCAAAGCCCCTGGCCCTGATGGATTTACAAACGCCTACTATAAGAGATTCCTCCCGTCCCTATCACCTAACTTACTAGCATTGTTCAACTCCTTTATGGAAGGTGAACCCATACCAGCCTCAATGTCATTGGCCAACCTAGCAATAATCCACAAAGAGGGCAGAGACCCAATGCAGTGTGGGAGTTACCGCCCCATATTGTTGTTGAACAATGACCTTAAGCTGTACAGCAAAATCTTGGCTAATAGATTAAACCCCATCCTACCCAGAATGATCCATAATGATCAAGTGGGATTTGTCTAGGGCCGACAGGCCTCGGACAACACCCGCAAAATCATAAACATAATAGACCACATTAATCATACAAATACCAAGGCAGTTCTCCTGAGCTTAGATGCAGAGAAGGCGTTTGACAGGATCAATTGGCTATTCTTAGACAAAACTATGCAAAAATTTGGCTTCAGGGACTCATTCCTCGAGGGGGTCCGAGCATTGTACCAAAACCCTTAGCATCAATTAAACTCCCAGGAGGCACAGCACAAAGATTTTCAATAAAGAACGGTACAAGGCAGGGGTGTCCGTTGTCCCCTCTTCTCTTTGCCCTGACGATCGAGCCACTGGCGGCTAAAATACGCGAGAGCGTAAACATTCAGGGCGTACCAATTGGCAATATAAATTACAAAATCTCGCTTTTTGCCGACGACATAATACTGTCCCTAACCCACCCCCAAACGTCTCTTCCCGACCTACATAAAAAATTAATAGAGTTCGGCAAAATTTCGGACTACAAAATTAATAATGACAAATCAGAGGCCCTACACCTAAATGTCCCAGAGCCGGAAGTTAACCTATTGAAACTAAACTTCAATTATAGATGGAGTTCCTCATACATTAAATACTTGGGAGTGAATGTATCAGGCAACTACCAATCACTATATAAATATAACTACCCGGCATTGTTCGGAAAAATCAAAAAGGATCTGGATAAATGGGAAGACTACCAGATCTCATGCATCGGAATGATGATCTCGGTAAAAATGAATATACTCCCCAGATTACTATACTTCTTCCAGACACTCCAGATCCATGTCCCTGGCTCTGAACTTAAAAACATTCAGAACAAAATGTTTAATTTTATTTGGAAGGGAAAAAGACCCAGAGTTACCAGGTCGGTCCTCCTGGCATCCAGAGAGAGAGGGGGCCTGGGGGTCCCAGATATCACAAAGTATTATCTAGCAGCCCAACTTAGGGAAGCCGTAGTGTGGAATGCAGACCCGGACCTTTACTGCTGGCTAGACATCGAATCCCACTACATAAAAACGCCTTCTCTGCAGGCCCACCTTTGGTGCATAGACAAGGGGGATAGACCACCCTGCAGTTTTGATCTTGGCGCTATAATACACACCTGGGAAGTTTGGCGGAAATGTAGAACGAAGTTTAAACTAACAACGCCGGGCTCACTGCTCACTCCGATCCATAACAACCCCCACTTCCCCCCAGGATGTGAACCCAAACAATTTGACGATTTCCGACTGAAGGGGATCAGGGCGATCGCCGACCTACTGAGCGGTGGAAGGCTGCTGAACTTTCAAGAATTGCGATCAAAACACGAGGCCCCAGAACTGAGCCCATTTAAATATCTCCAAATTAGGCATTTTCTCCAAAAACCGTCCCCAAAATTCGAGTTTCCACCCCTCACCAACTTTGGGGGGCTATGCCAAACCGGCACGCATCAAACAGCCCTGATCTCTAACATATACGCTGGCTTGGAGATAACAGCAGACCCCTCCACTCACGACTACATGTCCAAGTGGGCGGCGGAACTAAACACAGATATAGATAGAGAAGACTGGGAGGACATTTGGGATGCAGCTTCAGGAACTTCCATTTGTACCACAACAAAAGAAAATATCTATAAAATCATGTTCCACTGGTATCTTACCCCAGTTAGATTGAAGCAAATCTACCCCCTGGCCTCGGATCTATGTTGGAGAGGCTGTGGACAGAGAGGAGACATGGAACACATTTGGTGGTCATGCCCAAAAATCCAAAACTATTGGCTGTCAATTCAAACTTTAATCCAAGAGGTAACCGGCCTCACAATAACCCCAGACCCACTGACCTTCCTCCTGGGCAGGCCAATTGAGGAAATTGACCGCCCGGTAGGAAAATTAATCTCCTCTATCCTTACTGCGGCTAGATGTGCTGTTGCTTTCTCCTGGAGAAAGATCTCCCCCCCTCCGTCCAGGCGGTTATGAAACGAATAGATGATGTAATGCTTATGGAACGACTGACAGCGTTCCTAAGGCGTAAGACTACAAGTCATTACAAAATATGGGAACCCTGGGAGGTTCACTGACACCCAAAAAGAACCTAAACAGAGAAACTGTGACCCACGGGACCTTAGTCTGAAGGAAGATGGAGCCAGTGGGGTGGGGGAGGTCCCCCCTCCCCCCTCACTCTCCTCACCCCCATCCCCCGATCTCCCTTCTCTTTTTCAGACCTCTCACTTCCCTGGTCAGCCAGTGACCCAGAGGTCGCGCTACCCTTGGCGACACCCCCCCCTCCCCACTCCTCACACGGTAAATTGGAAAACAAATATGTATTAGGATATTGCGATGTGATTGATGCTTGTAAACTTGCCTAATTCCTAATAAAAATGTTTATAAAAACAAATGGAATTATGGGACAAGCTTTCGAGAGCTCCACTCTCTTCCTCAGGTCATCAATGCTGATTTAGAAAATATTCCATGAGTTTAACCCAGATGTAGAAACCAAGATAACAATCTAAGGCAGATGATGTAGAGACGTTATGGTAAATAAATAGACAGACAGACAGCAATAAATAGATGACCATCCAATCATCAACAGTTTGAAAGGGGGGCGAGGGTGGGGGTAGGTTTACATTGTATAATTAAGAGGCAGGGAGAAACATTACAACAAATTATGATAGTGTGTAAGAAACCCCATATCAGTATGTCAATAAATCCTTTTTTTCAGTGTCAAAAAAAAAAAAAGAAAGGGCTTCCTGGTGTCTGCATGGGACCGCGTCAATGCTCCCTTATTTGACCAACATTGTTTTTATGTCAGAGTGAATCTAGGCGTTCATAAATAGTTTTAAAGTCCTTCCTCTGTCTTTCTCTCTTATGTTCTTTTAAACTGTGTTCCAATGGAAGAACTGCAGTAAGTCACTAACTCAGGGTATATATAGGGGTTTGGAACAATCTGGACCAAAATATCCTTAGTCTCATCTCTGAGATTTCTACAATATTAAACAGGGAAGCCCTTTTTTTCTTCAGGCAGAGTAGATTCTAGCACTAGACGATTGAACTGGGTAATATATGCCAAAAAGTCTTTGTTGTTCTGACAAAGCTCCACAAGCTTGTTATCAGCTGATTATACGATAGCTCATCTATCAAATATTTGCTGAAATTCTGCTTTAAAACTGATCTAGATTGTAAATTAGTGGGCTATCTAAATTCAGTAATGGGATAGTCCATGCGGCAGCATCCCTTTCCAAATAGGAAATACAAAAAGCTACCCTTTATTGGGGTTCAGGAAAAGCCATAGGTATGTCTAAAAAATTACGTGGAAGAATGAAATCTGCAGCGAGAAACCGACACCCCCTACGGAGGCCTGTAACTCGGTAAGCAGTGATTCCCCGAGGTTAAAGTTAATGCGGTTCAGCTCCAGAGACCTCCTGCTTCAATACTATGTAATTAAAATAAACTAAAAGCAGCTTCACTATCTTAGCGGCTAGCTACAGTACAATCGCTTTTGCCCATGCATATACAGTATACAGTTGAAAGAGAAATATACTTTGAATGAAAATATAATTGAGGTGCTCTTGCTCAGGCAAAGCTAATGAAGCAGCACCACCCAGGGGTGAGAACTTTTTGCACAGACACAGAACAAAAAAATAATAAATGAAAATAAAGTCAGTATAGGATAATGTTATAAAAATAAATACAGGATCAATCTAAAAAAAAAAAAAAAAAAAAATTGAAACAAATATTTAAAAAAAAAAGTTCTAAAACAGCTACTCAACCTCTAAAAGAAACAGACAGGTTCTTCAGAAGATACAGGTATACATAGGGTGAGGTAGTGGTTGTTTTGCAGACACAGTAGTAAGCAGCAGCCCATTCGTGGCTTGACAATTGTAGGTAGAATGGTGGTTGTGGTTGTAGGTACAGGTGCAACTTGGATCTTGGCAAGGATGGAAGAAAAAGGGGACTAATAGCGCAATATGTCAAAATAACTTTAATAAAACATGCACAAATAAAATAATCCCTCCGAATGCACCCTCACATTTTAATGTGTCATTCAGGACAAAAAATTGTATCTTTTAGTAGAGGACTGTCTCTCTCTCCAACACAGTGTTCCGGTGGATGTCACTGCTTCTATGGTTCGCCTTGTGTTTTCTCCTAGTGCGCCCGCTGGAAATATCACTCGGTTCTCCGCGAAGCTGTGACATCACGATTCTCTGGTTCTGTCGGTTGTTTTCTCCTCCTCTTGCTCACTCAACGCGTTTCATCAGGAGTGATTCATGATCCGGGCTACCTACACTGATAATACCAGAGTCCTCCTCCTATTGGTTGAGAGGAAAACCTGGAACGGGGTATACAGTCAGCAGATTCGCTACAAAGCCTACTGCAAACAAATAAACTAACGATCCCTGATGCGACCGAGCAGAGGAATAAATTAAAAACAGTGTCTGGGAATAATTACTAACACTGTGAGTAATTCGTATTGAATGGAATTTCTACCATACATAAAGTTGGCATGAAATATAAACAAAATAAATAAATAAATAATTGCATTAAGTTGATTCAACACAAGTGCTCACCTAAGCAATAGGATGCTGGTATGACCAAGCACACTGGGTAAGGAGCAATTTCACAGGTTAATACCTAGTGTTCTTGGGGGGGGTTTATTCAAAATGGAGTTTAACCAATCACATGATACACCCTTGTGATACCCAATGTAAATTGACAAACATTCCCTGGGAAACTAATTTCAAACAAGGCTGAAACTAAACAATATGATGCTATATATTAAACGACCGGGTCTAATCAGAATGAACAACTATACATAAGAGCAAAAAAACGAATGAACCTAAAAGGACTCTATTTGTAATTATGATTCTTCGTAGAGTCTTGTTGCTCCAAAAAGGCTCCCAAAAAAGAGAAAAGATAAATCAAAAGAGCATCATTAGATTATGAAAATCGCAGTAAGAACACTGCCAAAATGTATATAGGTGTAGCAGAAATTATCTACATTCTTTCAATAGTTAGAAAAAATAAATAAATAGATATCTAAAAAGTAAATACAGGCATACCCCGGTTTAAGGACACTCACTTTAAGTACACTCGCGAGTAAGGACATATCGCCCAATAGGCAAAAAGCAGCTCACGCATGCGCCTGGAGACAAAAGATACCCGGGTGCTCTCTGAAATTGGGACTAATGCTAATAATAAAGCAATGAGAGAAGATATGGAAAAATGTTACCACACTCTGGGAACCCCTGTGTCCCCTTCTTGGTGAGGTGTAAATGTCTAGGGGTCCACCATCCGCAGCTCAAACAACCTAAAGGGGAGATAACCTTTTCTCCCCAAAATGAAAAAAGATAAGAAAAACAAGGGGAGCGTGAGTCAGACACAGAACTATGAGAAACACATATGGTATAGTGTATTATATATAAAGTGGCCTACAGGAGACAGAAAGTCTCCAAGTCGTGAAAATGAGTTAAACCCCAATGGGTTTTTGCTCACACTGGTCCGTATGAGTATTGTTAATAGCTTACTCTATTTTCACGACTTGTAGACTTTCTGTCTCCTGTAGGCCACTTTATATATAATACACGCATGCGTCTGTGTCAAGGATTGGACTTCGGCTGAAGTGGATCCCAGTGGCAAGAACAGCAGGGAGCGAAGTCAGGAAACAAGCAGGGGTCCGAGGCAGGCGGCAGGTAGCGAAGTCAGGAAACAAGCAGAGGTCGGCAACGAGGAAACTGGAACAGGAGGATAGCAATAGCTAGCATAGCAGTAAACACAGGAACCTTGCAGAAGCTAAGGAACCAGTATAAACAGGCAAAGAGGAACAGGAAAGGGAGGTTTATATAGGCAGGCTGGGAGGTGGAGCACAGGTGCAGAAGTGTCAGGTATCAGAGTCTGGAATGTTCCTTAGTTTAGCAGCAGCACTCCCGGTGGGCAAGTATAGGTACTGCAGGCTAGAACCAGACATTGAGAGTGGCAGCAGTCCCGGTAGCCAAGCATGGGAACAGCAGGCTAGAGAATATGACAGTCTGTCAGCACGTCCTGGATAGCAATACTGGCTCCCTACCTGTTCAGAAGCTGTGCGCAAGCAGGGAAATTATAGAGCCTGTTACAAATGCGTTATTTACATCAGTTATACACATATATGACGATTGCAGTACAGTACATGCATCGATAAGTGGATAAAAGGTAGTGCTTCACTTTAAGTACATTTTCGCTTTAATACATGCTCTGGACCCATTGCGTACATTAATGTGGGGTATGCCTGTATTTACGCTTCTGCTATAGTAATCAAATTCAATACTAATAAATAAAGTTTAGAAAATTGATCAAACTTTAATTTATGAGATAATTAAACAATGGTATATCAATAATAACTCAAAATGGAGAACGTATATATTAAATTGGAACCATATATAACGTAGCTGGGTCTGGGTTGGAGAGAGTGGGTTAGTTGATACTTGCCAGGGTCTTGGAAGGGAGAGTTCAGAATAGTCAAGTCACTTAGCCGTGGTCTGGGGTTGGAGAGGTCAGAATCGTGGAAGTCCGTATAGCCGTGGTCTGGGGTTAGAGAGGTCCGCAGAGTCGAGGGTAATCCGGGGGCAATATCCAGAGGGGTTCCAAAGTTAAGCCGGGTCGGTACACGAAGAGTTAAAATGCAAAAGAACACAGGACAAGGAGCAAGGCACAGCATACACAGGAGCTCAAGGCTGCAACAATTTATGTTCAGCATTGACTGGGAGTGAGAGCAGGGTATTTATGGAAAACATGAACCAGTAGCAAGGGAGGCGGAGCGGAGGCGCGGCTTCCTCGGACGCATTGATTTGCTGCAAGAGACAAGTGGGCTAAATGAATACTTTGAAAAAATATGATGTGAATTTTCAAGTGAATGGAGACTCACATGGTATCAAATATAATCAGTCATGTCAGAGATCAGTGTGCAAATGCTTGACTCTGCAGTGTTAGATGATAAATGGAATAACCCCCACAGCAGGATGGCTGGATGGCTGATAGGATGTAGCAGCACACACGGCACCTCGTCAATCAGGGTAATGAGGAAAGAAGAGAGGCTTCCATAGCGTAACACAATAATAACACTTTATACACGCAATAAACTTAACACTTACAGTGTCATATAGCAAAATAGGCACATAAAACAAGTGATATAACCAGCTCCAGTTTCCTCCGTCTTGGACCTCACGTTCTGAACTGCAGGG
The DNA here is from genome assembly GCA_036426205.1 of Ascaphus truei. Lineage (NCBI taxonomy): Eukaryota > Metazoa > Chordata > Amphibia > Anura > Ascaphidae > Ascaphus > Ascaphus truei. Next base: position 152,737 of record WSYH01000846.1, read on the forward strand.
GTCGCCTAGATCAGCTGACACACCGATGTCACGACCGGAGCGGGGATCCTCTGTGTCTTGGCAGAATATCAGCATCCAGTGGTCTGCACCACATCGACGGTGGGTATGCCAAGGAAACAGTTTGCGTTGCGGGGAAAACAGCCGGTACACTTCCGGGCGGTACTGTGGCCCTTCTTGGGTTCTGGTCTACCCCCCCCCCCCCCACACAGGCTCTGTTGCTGGAATAGTTGTCAGCTTCAGAGTCTTTAAAGTACAAGCGCCCCACAGGTTGGGACATGTGGTCTCAAGATTACCCCAGATAGGTTTTCCCTCCCCCTATTCCTCTCATGTCATCCCATTCCACCCCTCCCTCCCACCGAGCGGGTTTTTTCCCATCAATAATGTCTATGCTTCACCTCTTTATACAAAGCACTACCATACTAATATAAATGGCATTTAATATAATCTCACAGAATACGAAAGGGTTGAACTTTCTGCAAAAAAGAAAAGTGGCTCTCCAGGAGATTAAACGATTGAAAGGAGATGTGGTTCTTCTCAGGAGACCCACTTGAGACAGAGGGACCAACACCTTCTTTTTAGTAAATTATACCCCCAAATCTATCAGACGTCATCAAGCAATAATAAGAATGGAGTCGCACTTTTGATCCATAAAGATCTGAAATTTACAATCTATTTTAAAAGATAGCGTGGGTAGATAGCTGCTAGTAGATACCTGATAGTAGTGGCACGCTAAACTCCTCCCAAATCACAATAGTTAATGTTTATGCCCCTAACGAGGATCAACCTAATCTAATCTAATTAAAAAAATTGAGGCTGTCCAACAGGGCATACTAATCCTTGGAGGCGACTTTAACGCTGTTTTTGATCCATCTATGGACAAAACATCATCCAAATCTCCTGCAGTTTTCAGGGGCACTGCATCTAAGAGTCTGAGGGAACTGGACCGGCGTCTAGGCCTGGTTGACTCCTGGAGACTGCTTAATCCACTAACAAAGATTTCTCCTTCTATTCCCATCCCCACGACAGTTACTTTAGAATCGATTACATTTTCATAGATTACCATTTACTGCACCGACACACTTTATTCGAGCAAATACCCAGTATGTACCTGGCAGATACCTGGAATGCGCCGCTCCTCACCTCTGACATGCCCCGTTGTGTTTGCCTTCCCAGCCTGGGTTCATGCCTGGCTGACGGGCGGCTGATCTGTTAAATGATAATGATTAGGATTTAATAGGCTGCAATGCTTCGCGTGTCTACCAGATGGCATAAATTCATGAATTGTAATGCAGTATATATATATATACTGTGCAGTATTGCAGACAGCGGGAATAAAATGCTTCAATCCCTGCCTGGAAAATACCTCAGTGCACTCGGGCAGAAAACAGTCACAAACCTCAATACACCCGGGTATACCCGAATTCGTGGGACTAGCCGAGCTCGAATAAAGTGTGTCGCCAGTGTATGTAGAAATATCACTAAAGCAGATATTTTGCCCTTGGTATGGTCTGATCACACCACAATAATTTCCTCATTGGAGCATTTTAATAAGAGAAAAAAAATTAGCAAATGGATGTTAAACGAATATTTATTATTAAATGACGATACAGTAGCTTAAGTCTCATAGGAGTTGAGGCAATATGTTAACATTAACTTCACTCCCGATGTCCCCCACTACATTGTATGGGAAGCTCATAAAGCTGCAATCAGAGGGAAATTAATAGCCTTGTCCTCCTGGAAAAGAAAACAGGAAAAAATCAAATTGATACCCTAACTAATAAACTGGAACAATTAGAAAAGCTTCATAAAACACTCCAACAGAACAAATTTATAGCCAAATTATACAAACGAGAGGTGAATTAAACCAATTCTTAGCCGCCCGTGCAGAAAAGGCCATGTGCTGGACAAAACAAAAATTTTATGAAAAAAGTAATAAAGCAGACAGAATGTTGGCAAATAAACTAAAAGCAAAGCAATGCCAATCTAGAACGCACAGTATTCGCACGCAAATGGGTGGCATAACTTATGATCCTGAACATACAGTATCTGCTCCGAGTTCAGAGATTTTTATGGAGCTCTTTATAACCTGTCTGAGAGGCGAAGGGGGACCTCGGAGCCTCAACTGTCAACAGATATTGACTTGTTCATATCCAAATGCAATCTTGCAAAACTTTCGGATGAGGTTATTTTGCCGCTAGAATCCCCAATTACAGAACTGGAGATATCCGATGCAATTAAATCGCTTAAGGGGGAAGCTCATGGTCCGGACGGATTTTCCAATCGCTATTATAATTTTTTTTGCAATAGTCCTTATCCCCCAGCACTAATTATTTAACATCTTTTTAACAGGGCAAGCCCCTCCTAAAACAATGCTGCAGACATCCATAGCAATTATTCCCAAAGAAGGTAAAGACCCCTTAAATTGCTCCAATTACAGACCCATATCCTTATAAACACAGATATTAAATTATACGCCAAAATGATTGCAAATAGACTTAATCCACTGTTGCCTAAATTGATTCACCTGGACTACGTATGGTTTATAAAGGGGAGACAGGCTCTGGATATCACCAGGCGTCTTATCAACCTTACCCATATAGCTTACAAATCAAAATCCCCGGCCTTCCTATTATCACTAGATGCCGAAAAGGCTTTTGACCGTCTTAACTGGCAGTTTATGTTCGCTACCCTAAAAGAAATACTCCCCTTCAGCCACAGTCAAAATCAATGCAGTCAACTCCTCCCTATTTCCCATAAATAATGGAACCGCCAAGGATGTCCCCTGTTCCCTCTCTTGTTTGCAATATCCATTGAACCATTAGCGGCCCTAATCAAAAACCACCCCCACATCTCAGGAATTCATATTAGAAATCATGAATATAAGATAGCTCTATTTATTGACGATATAATACTGTCCCTCACAAAACCGTTACTTTCACTCCCTAATCTATTTGAAAAATGTGACACCTTTGGAAAGCTCTCAAGCTATAAAATTAATAATACAAAATCTGTAGCTCTGAACTTAAATTTACCCAGCCACACAGTCAAAATCATCCAAACAAATTTTGATTTTAAATGGGACCCCTAAAAAATTAAATACCTAGGTATCCACCTCACCAAAGATTACAACACACTATATACATTTAATTATGCCCCTCTCTTTAAACAAATATGCAAAGATCTGTCCAACTGGGACTCCTACCAGATATCCTGGTTCGGTAGGATCACATCGATAAAGATGAACATCTTCCCTAAGATTCTATATTTTTTTCATACTCTACCAGTTAAAGTCCCGGACAAATAATTTTAACTACTGCAAAATAGAATCATTCACTACATTTGGTAAAATAAAATGCCAAGGATTAACAGATCCATTCTATATCGCCCCAAGTTAGAGGGCAAATTGTCGCTTCCAGAGCTCAAAAGATATTACAAAGCAGCCCACCTAGTGCAATTAATCAGTTGGCATGATAACCCAATTGAGAAAAATGGGTAGAGATGGAGTATTTGATTTGTCACCCTGAGGAGCTTCAGCATATCCTCTGGCTGAAAAAGAACAGTAGGCCACAGTCCGTATATAAAAATCCTTTTCATGTAATTTGTGGGATTTCCTTAAATCCAGAAACAATCTGACCACCCCCTTCTCCATGATGTATCCTTTGTTCTCAAAATATTTTTGCCAGGTTACAATAAGAACCAACCAAATCTATGGACGCAACATGGAGTTAGTTGGGTGAATGATGTTATGGATTCACATACCATTAAGACCTTCCCTACAATACAATCACAATTTAACATCCCAAATGCCAAATTTTATAGATATCTACAGTTTAGACACCTTATCAAATCTAAATACAAAGAAAAAGTACCACTAAAAATGATCCAACTTGAATCTTGGTGTAATGCCCAATCTCTAATCAAGGGAACCACCCCTGTCCTCTATCATGCAATCTGTAACATCCCTAGTGACCCAAAAACAGACAACTATATGTTGGCATGGGAGAGGGACCTTTACATAACTATAGATAGGGAAACTTTGTGGGATATTTGGGAGGCAGCAGGGAAAAACTCCACCTGTGTAGTGATTAAGGAAAATGTATATAAAATTCTATATAGTTGGTACTACACTCCGGTGAAGCTAAATTCCATCTATCCAAGTGTTTTGTCTATGTGTTGGAGGGAGTGTGGCAGCCAGAGCTTCATTCTACATATCTGGTGGGAATGTCCTAATATTAAACCCCTATGGGACAAAATGCTCCAATTGGCAGAGGAGGTGTCTGGTTTCCTTATTCCTAGAACCCCTCTCTTTGTGATCTGGGGGCACTAATTCCTAACTTAAGCAACCTCGAGTCAAAATTAATCACTCATATCTTTAATGCAACAAGAGGCTCCATTGTTCGCTTCAGCTAACATAAAACCCTGCCCCTTTCCAGTGTGTTTGTTATAAAATATGGGATGTGGCATATCTCGAGAGATTGTCAGCTTATCTCCACAACTCCACCAATAGATTTATTGATACTTGGGATCCCAGGTTTACATACTTTAACAAGCAAATAAGATTCTAGGTGAGGTATGGATCTACCGGAGTCTTAATGCCGAAGGAAGATATATGATCTTTTATGGTGGCGCTTTATATTTTGTATTTGTATTATAACCTGTGTTTCCCCTCTTCCCCCCCCTTTTGTCCCCTTCCCCAATACTTCCTAACCCCCATTATATATTGTTCTGTAAAAAGCGTTATGTGCTACTTGTCAAATACCTCGTGAATCTGTCTTAAAAATGCAAAATCAAAAGTAACAACAAAAAAAACCCGTCTAATTCAATATCGATATTCAGACCTTTTGGTGTCAATGTTTTTAACCTAAGTATTCAATAGGTTTCTTTCATTGTGAGTTGGGTGTCTCTGTTTTCCCCCTCCAATGTTTAGCAACCTGTTCTATTCACTGGTATTTTAGGCCTGCAGGATTGCCTTGCTGACATACATTAAAGTGTCTGGTACACTGTGCGTTAGGATCTTTCTTTTTATGTTATTTAGGTGTTCTAAGATTCGTAAATGTAGTGGCCTTGTAGTTTTACCTACGTGTAGGAGGCCGCATGGGCACGTAGTTAACATGGTCTGTTTTGCAAGTAATATGCCCACCTATTTGGAAAGTTTCTCCCGTGACATTTGATTTGAATGTCATTTTTTCTGCAGATTTGTACTGACACACTTTGCAACTAAAGTAACCATATTATGTATAGTTGTTAATTCTGAATATAACTGGTAATTTAATAGCATCATATTGTTTAGTTTCAGCCTTGTTTGAAATTAGTTTCCCAGGGAATGTTTGTCTATTTACATTGCGTATCCGAAATGTGTATCATGTGATTGGTTAAACTCCGTTTTGAATAAACCCCCCAGAACACTAGGTATTATCCTGTGATCATCCAGTGTGCTTGGTCGTACCAGCATCCTATTGCTTAGGTGAGCACTTGTGTCGAATTAGCTTCATAGAATTGTCAATAATTTATTTATTTTGTTTATACTTAATGCCAACTTTATGTACTGTATGGTAGAAATTCCGTTCAATACGAATTACCCACAATGTTAGTAATTATTCCCAGACACTGCTTTTAATTTATTCCTCTGCTCGGTCGCATCAGGGATCGTTAGTTAATTTGTTTGCAGTAGGCTGTGTAGCGAATCAGCCGACTGCATACCCCATTCCAGGTTCTCCTCTCAACCAATAGGAGGAGGAATCTGGTATTATCGGAACCCTGTGTTGGAGAGAGAGACAGTCCTCTATTAAAAGATACCATTTTTTGTCCTGAATGACACATAAAAATGTGAGAGTGCATTCAGAGGGATTATTTTATTTGTGCATGTTATATTACAGTTATTTTGACATATTGCGCTATTAGTCCCCTTTTTCTCCCATCCTTGCCAAGTTCAATGTTGCATCTGTACCTACAACCACAACCACCATTCTACCTACAATTGTCAAGCCATGAATGGGCTGCTGTTTTCCTACTGTGTCTGCAAAACAACCAGTCCCTCACCCTGTGTATACCTACAGTATATAACGTACAAATTAAATAAATACATGTTTTACTTACCACTGCTAGCTGCTAAGATAATGAAGTGG
>WSYH01008262.1:0-29829 GCA_036426205.1 Ascaphus truei
CATTGGGGAAGCTGCCACCCTGGGGTATGTAGGGGTTGGGAGGCACAATGGGGAAGCTGCCACCCTGGGGTATGTAGGGGTTGGGAGGCACATTGGGGAAGCTGCCACCCTGGGGTATGTAGGGATTGGGAGGCACATTGGGGAAGCTGCCACCCTGGGGTATGTAGGGGTTAGGGGTTGGGAGGCACATTGGGGAAGCTGCCACCCTGGGGTATGTAGGGGTTGGGAGGCACATTGGGGAAGCTGCCACCCTGGGGTATGTAGGGGTTGGGAGACACATTGGGGAAGCTGCCACCCTGGGGTATGTAGGGATTGGGAGGCACACTGGGGAAGCTGCCACCCTGGGGTATGTAGGGGTTGGGAGGCACATTGGGGAAGCTGCCACCCCGGGGTATGTAGGGGTTGGGAGGCACATTGGGGAAGCTGCCACCCTGGGGTATGTAGGGATTGGGAGGCACATTGGGGAAGCTGCCACCCTGGGGTATGTAGGGGTTGGGAGGCACATTGGGGAAGCTGCCACCCTGGGGTATGTAGGGATTGGGAGGCACATTGGGGAAGCTGCCACCCTGGGGTATGTAGGGGTTGGAGCCACATTGGGGAAGCTGCCACCTGGGGTATGTAGGGATTGGGAGGCACATTGGGGAAGGCTGCCACCTGGGGTATGTAGGGGTTGGGAGGCACATTGGGGAAGCTTGCAACCCTGGGGTATTAGGGGTTGGGAGGCACATTGGGGAAGCTGCCACCCTGGGGTATGTAGGGGTTGGGAGGCACATTGGGGAAGCTGCCACCCTGGGGTATGTAGGGTTGGGAGCACATTGGGAGCACTGTACACCCTATCCTGGAGCCTGTATATATATATATGTAGCCCAGCTCCCCGCTCACCTCCGTACCGGGTGGGGGTGGGCTGTGTGGCGATCATGTCGCCAGTGTTCTGCGGTGTTCCCAGCAAGTGGGAGCTGCCATCTAGTATTCCGCGCGTGCGCAATTGAATGTCTGCGCATGCTCATAGGTTCCGAAGTGTGGCAGCCATTTCAGGTGGCTCTGCACGGGACTACGTGTCCCAGCAGCCCCAGGGGCTGCTTAACATGTGGGGCAGCACAGCCTATAGGGCTGCTGGATTCACCTGAGTAGCGAGTGGAGTTTGGTGCGAAGCAGAGCCGCGCGCCAGTCGGGAGCAGGACGGCAAGGGTGAGGTAATGTAATGTAAAGGGAGTAGAACTCCTTTGGACTAGGCCAGATATACCCATAGGTTCCAGCTAGGCCCCGACCACTTATAGCTTGTTGTGCTGTAGGGAAGGCCCAGAAAGGGACTCTTCCACAATAGCACTTATTGTGTCAGTACCAAGGTGAACAGACGGCCACGTGTAATCTGCGGCCTGCCGTCTGGGACCAGACCACAGGCACCTTAAGAGACATTAAGGGACACACTCCAGCTGGAGCTCCCTCAAGAAGCGGACCCATCCGGTGGAGACCGAGGATCCAGTAGACCGCGTCGTGGCCACACAGTGCCATTTCCAAGTTGGCCTAAGACCAGGAAGGTACCCACGTGCACCAGCGGCTGTACACATGGGATAGCGCTACTCCACACACTCTTTGGGTGGGACTGGCTCTGTGGACACCGGGGTGGTTAGGTACCCAGGGCACCTCAGTATTTTGGGGGTTCCACCGGGGTGGTGTTTATGGTGTGGGCATTGTATTGTGGGTGCCTGTTATGATTATTGTGTTATATTGTTATATGATCATTAAATATAAGTTTAACTATACCTATAACTATAGCAGTGTGTGTATTCTTATTCACTGACTGTATTAGTTCCTGTGAGGGGTTATCCTGTGCTTCGGTAGGATCCCTCCCAGGTGGAGGCGCTGTACCCGGAGAGAATGCGATCACCCCCAGGCTGCCCGTGGCAGAGGATCAGGCCTCCCGTGCGCCTGACAGATACTCAGCACACGTAGTTCCCTTAGTCACGGGGAAAGGGGGCTAAATACAGTCATGTGAAAAAGAAAGTACACCCTCTTTGAATTCCATGGTTTTACATATCAGGACATAATAACAATCATCTGTCCCACCGTGCTTGACAGTTGGTATGAGGTGTTTGTGCTGATATGCTGTGTGTGGTTTTCACCAAACGTGGCGCTGTGCATTATGGCCAAGCATCTCCACTTTGGTCTCGTCTGTCCAAAGGACATTGTTCCAGAAGTCTTGTGGTTTGTTCAGATGCAACTTTGCATACCTAAGCCGTGCTGCCATGTTCTTTTTAGAGAGAAGAGGCTTTCTCCTGGCAACCCTTCCAAACAAACCATACATGTTCAGTCTTTTTCTAATTGCACGGTCATTGTAACGCTCGGCCTGCCCACAAGCCAGACGTGACCCCGGGACTGAGGTGGAACGGAGTAATACCACACACCTAACAGTAAACGGGGGCACGGCCGGAGTGTGGTAGTTGCGTAGATGGTCCGGGTAACAAGAATGTAAATGGTACCGTACTTAACAGCTTCGGCGAGAAGGGTAAAGTTCGTAAACCAATGGTCGTGAAATGGAGAGAGCAGCGTAGTCGATTGTCCGTAAGCCTGGGTCGTGGAGTGGAGAGAGCAGCGTAGTAGATTGTCCGTGTGCCGTATCCAAGGGTTGTAGAAATCTGCAGCGTAGTAAGTCCAAAGCGAAGTCCAAAGGGTTCCAGAGAGCAGCGTAGTAGAGTCCAAGGCAAAGGTCAAATCCAGGGAGGTCAGCAGAGCTTCCAGGGACAGGAGCAAGCACTGAAAAACAAGAGAGGCCAGGCAACAGCAGACAGCCCCAAGGTACAGAAGCTATGCAGAGCAAAGAGGAAATGGTGAAGAGGGATTATATAGGGGGCTGGGACCAAGGAGGGGAAGGGGAGTGACGGAGGAGCGGCCCGAAGAAGGACCTGATAGGAAAGCAGAGTGTGAAAGTTTGGGACCAATAGGAGAGAGGGGAGGAACAGAGGAGTGGCCTAGGTAAGACCCAGATAGAGGAGAATTACAAGAGGGCGGCTTGGGTCCACGCGCGCCCGTAGGGATGACGCGCGTGGCCTGGAGGTATGGGGACAGTGGCCAGTAGCGGGGAACGCCACCGTGGAGCCTTAATGGCCTGGAAAGAAGGTAAGGAGGCGCTGGATTGTATTGTATTGTACAGTATGTCTTTATTTATATAGCGCCATTAATGTACATAGCGCTTCACAGTAGTAATACATGTGGTAATCAAATAAATAACAGATAATATAAATAACAGATCATGGGAATAAGTGCTTTAGACATAAAAGTAACATTAAGGAAAAGGAGTCCCTGCCCCGAGGAGCTTACAGTCTAATTGGTAGGTAGGGAGAACGTACAGAGACAGTAGGAGGGAGTTCTGGTAAGTGCGTCTGCAGGGGGCCAAGCTTTATGTATCCTGTGTCCAGTATAATCCACAGTGCTATTCATATGCTTCTTTAAGCAAGTATGTCTTAAGGTGGGTCTTAAAGGTGGATAGAGAGGGTGCTAGTCGGTACTGAGGGGAAGGGCATTCCAGAGGTGTGGGGCAGTCAGTGAAAAAGGTTTAAGGCGGGAGAGGGCTTTAGATACAAAGGGGGTAGAAAGAAGACATCCTTGAGCAGAACGCAAGAGTCGGGATGGTGCATAACGAGAAATTAGGGCTGAGATGTAAGGAGGGGCAGAAGAGTGTAAAGCTTTAAAAGTGAGGAAAAGATGGAGTGTGAGGATGCGGGGATTGACGAAGCCAGGAGAGGGTATTTATGAGGGGAGATGCTGAGACAGATCTAGGAAAGAGTAGCGTGACTCTGGCAGCAGCGTTTAGGATAGATTGTAGGGGAGACAGGTGAGAGGGCAGGAAGGCCGGACAGCAGGAGGTTACGTAATAAAAGACGGAGAGAATGAGGGCTTGAGTCAGAAGTTAGCGATCGAGCACAAGAGGAAAGGGCGTATCTTTGTATAACAGTATTGCGGAGGAAAAAGCAACAGGTTTAGATATGTTTTTTTTGAAGTGTGAGGGTGGACGAATGTGAGGGAGGAGTCGAGTGTGACCCCTAGGCAGCGTGCTTGGGCTACTGGGTGAATGATTGTAGTTCCAACAGTAATGTGGAAGGAGGTAGTAGGGCCAGGTTTGGGAGGAAGTATGAGGAGCTCTGTTTTAGCCATGTTAAGTTTCAGTCGGCGGAGGGCCATCCAGGATGATATAGCAGAGAGACATTCAGAAACTTTGGTTTGTACAGCAGGTGTAAGGTCGGGTGTTGAAAAGTAAATTTGTGTGTCGTCAGCATAGAGGTGATAATTAAATCCAAAAGATGTTATTAGGTCACCTAGAGAGAGTGTATACAGAGAAAAGAGAAGAGGTCCCAGGACAGAGCCCTGGGGTACCCCAACAGAGAGATCAATAGAGGAGGAGGTGTTAGCAGAAGAGACACTGAAAGTACGATAGGAGAGGTAAGAGGAGATCCAGGATAGAGCTTTGTTCCGAATATCAAGAGTATGGAGAATGTGGAGGAGAAGAGGGTGATCCATGGTGTCAAATGCTGCAGAGAGGTCGAGTAATATGAGCAGAGTGTAATGACCTCTGTCTTTGGCAGCATGGAGGTCGTCAGTTATTTTAGTGAGGGCTGTTTCCGTGGAGTGAGCAGTGCGGAAGCCAGATTGTGGAGGGTCTAGGAGAGAATAGGTGTTGAGAAAATGGAGCAAGCGAGAGAATACAAGATGTTCAAGGAGTTTAGAGGCTAAAGGCAGGTGGGAGACAGGTCGATAGTTAGAAGGACAGGTAGGGACAAGCTTGCTGTTCTTGATTAATGGTATAACTGTTGCATGTTTGAAGGAGGATGGAAAGGTTCCAGAGCAGAGGGAGGAGTTAAAAATGTGTGTGAGCGTAGGGATTATAGTAGGAGCAAGAGGTTTTAGGAGATGGGAGGGAATGGGGTCAAGAGGTCAAGTGATAGAGGGAGAAGAGGCGATCAACAGCGACACATCCTCCTCTGAGACAGTGAAAAAAGAGTCAAGGAAGGAAGGAGGAGAGTTAGGAAGAGGTGTAGGATGGGAGGAAGAAACAGGTATACCCGCAGAGCGGATCCTTACAGTCATGAACTTTAACATTTAACATGCTAACTGAGGCCTGTAGAGTCTGAGATGTAACTCTTGTTTTTTTTGCAATTTCTCTGAGCATTGCACGGTCTGACCTTGGGGTGAATTTGTTGGAACGTCCACCCCTGGGAAAATTGGCAACTCTCTTGAATGTTTTCCACTTTTTAATAATCTTTCTCACTGAAAAATGCCCTGACTTTAAATTGTTTGGAAATGGCCTTATAACACTTCCCAGATTGATGTGCAGCAACAATTGCTTATCTAAGATCATTGCTGATGTCTTTCCTCCTTGGCATTGTGTTAACACACCTGAGTGCTCCAGACCAGCAAATTGCTAAAACTTCGGCTTTTATAGAGGTGGTCACACATGCTGATCATCAATTAATCAAGGGCATTTGATTAGCAGCACCTGTCTGCTACTTGGCATCTTAATTCCTATGGAAGCAGTAAGGGTGTACTTCACACATGGCTTGTCCATTTTGGCTTTATTTTTGTTAAATAAATCATGACACGGTGTAATATGTCATGTGTTGTTGTTCATCTGAGGTTGAATTTATCTAATTTGTAGACCTGCTAAGGAACAGATGGTTGTTATTATGTCCTGATATGTAAAACCAAAGAGGGTGTACTTTCTTTTTCACATGACTGTATACTGTATACACACATTACTCATTATTCACACTTTGGGAACATTCCTTGCTCACTAGTTACATATTAATAAGTCACATTTGTCTCACACGGAGATATTATTGTAGATCTAGTTATTGATCCGGTAATGTTTGCCCTTATTCTATACACTTCTGTATTTAGTAACCGTGTCGAATAGCATATTGACCCATATTGACTTTGAACCTTTCTATTTGTCGTTGAGATGAAATCTTGTAAGGAGAGGAAGGTGAGGAGAAGTGAGTTTGGGAATGCTCATGGCGGGGACATTGTTCCCCAGACAGAAGAACATCTTGAGAGTAAGAATAATGTTAATAAACTGGACACATTGCTTGAGGAAGAAGCCACGGGAGACCTGGGCTAACACCAAAGGGATCAACTCGAAATACAAGAGTTTATCAAATTAATTTATTGGAAAAAAGTATTGTGACGACTCAGGAGCCTCCTTCCCCTCCTTGTCCCTCTCTCCCATCTCCTGTCACCCTTGCTACTCCTTCCCACTCCTCTCCTTCACCCTCTACCTCTCTCCCCTTGCCGCAGCACGTTCCCCGCAGGTCCCGCATACCCACGCGCTCCCTTAACCCTCGCCTTGATCCTCCCCGCTCCCTCTCCCCCGCGGTAGCTCCTTTACCTTCCCCTGTGGTGCCATCTGTCCCGTTGCCTCCTCTTTGCGTGGTGCCCGCGGCGCGGCGTTCCGCGCGCCTGGTGACGCATCCGGTGCGTGCACCCCCTCAGCCCACGGAGGACGCGCGTGCATGCTCCTCCCTGCCTTTGATGACCAACGCTGTGCTCCCTCTCCGTTCCTGTGGTTTCCTGCTCCTGTGTTACTTTGGATTTCCCTGGCTTTGACCCCTGCTTAAAATAGAATAAGTCAGGGGAGCATCATTACCTATAGGAAAAATAAACAAAATACCATAGTGCAAAACGTAATGATAAAATACACTTAAAAATGGCAGAGCTCTCTTGAGAGCATAAGACGCTAGATGGTATAAAAATCTTCATCCATAGACTAGCAACAAGGAGCAAAAAACAGGAGGTACAGTAGAGGCAACTCTTATTCTAACAAAAAACAGTGGCAATTCCCCAAAAAACCCAGGAAACACCCAGGTACATTCTGAATACATGCCTTAAACTTTCCTTAAACTAGCTCCAGCATTTCTGCATTGATTAATGGCCTATCAGATTAACAGCGGGGGTCCCTGGCAGTCCCATTCAAACTGAATTGGACTGCCAGGGATCCCTGCTGTGTTAATCCTATGGGTCGTTAGTCAATGCAGAAATGCCTTAAACGTGCCTCAAACTAGCCCAGAACATACCCAGCACACACCCAGCACACACCCAGCACACACCCAGCACACACCCAGCACATACCCAGAATGTAACCCGGCTAGTTTACGGCAAATGTTAGAATAAACGTTGCCTCTACTGTAAGTGCGTCCAGGACAGAGACACAGAGTCAAAAATAAAATGCCAAACATTTATCCGACAATGATAAAATTGGAGGCTTACGAGATATCAGATGTTTAACAGCATGGGTGTTAGGTATAGATGTTCGCCGAGTCGCGTTCTCGGAATCTCCGCTCACTGCTGCCGCATCCACCGATCTCCGACCTGCGACCTGTACTGCTGGAGCCGATACGTCACATCCGGTTCTCTCAACTCGTATGATAGACGCCACCGGAGCTTCACACAGTCTCTCCTTCTGGATCTAACACTGGGGGTTACGCTCTACGCGTTTCGCCGTGCGTGATGACGGCTTCGTCAGGAGTAACTCTAACCCATATAGGATACTTTATATACCCTTTTGACTGATAATGACCTTTCCTCCTATTGGTCAAAATGTCACATCTCTAAATAATTGGGTAATGAGCCACATATGCTCTCCCGCAAATTAAGAGGTATCACAGCAGTGTTATACAATTCAGTTAAAATACAGCCTATTATATCTTTAATAAACATAGCTAATATAACTTTAATAAAACATAACTGTCGGAAGTACTTCTCATTACAATAGGAAAATATAAACTATTGCAACAATGAAAAAGTACTACGTATAAAATACATATTCTATCTAAAATTGTTTAGTAAAACACAATATATCCCCATTTATTTCCCTAATCACGAAAAGGTTGGCGATTGATGTATCTCAAAAAACAAGAAAAAACTTGATTAGTACACAGATTGTAACACAACATTTTCACACTATAAGTGTTCTTATTTGCATTAGCTTTACAAATAGTCAAAATGGAGGGCAAGGTGTCTAAGCTGCCATTGCAACGTTCATACATAGTTCACAAAAAAGCACTTAATTCAAAATCTATATTCAGACCTAATGGTAGAAGTGATTTCAGAGTAAAAGTCCAGAAGCTCTCTCTCTTTCTTAAAGCGACACTCCTGTCCCCACCTCTCCAATGTGGTAGTACTTGTTCCAATACTGTAAATTTAAGGCCTGATGTATCACCATTATGCTTTTGTATAAAATGGTTTGACATGTAATGTGTGGTAAGCCCTCTCCTTACATTCCCAATATGTTCTAGAATGCGTGTTTTGACTGTTCTTGATGTTTGGCCTACATATTGTAATCCACAGGGACAATATATAAGATATACAACATAGTCCGATTTGCATGTTAAAAGTTGTTTAATGTGAAACCGTTGTCCCGTAACATTGGAGGCAAAACTGAATTTATCCTCAGACCTATGTTTGCAAGCCCTACACGTGGTGCAGCCAAAAAAACCTTTTGTTTTTGTCAACCATCTATTGCCATCAATGGCCATTTTTGGTAGAGCACTAGGGGCCAAATTGTCTTTAAGCGCTTTTGCTCTTTTAAAAATTACAGTAGGTTTTTCAGGAACAATTTCCCCAAGTACAGGATCATTTTTAACAATATGCCAGTGTTTATGGATTATTTTGGAGATTTTTTCAGACTGTCTATTATAATTTGTTAGAAATGAGAAATCAAAGGTCTTTTTCAAACCTATATTTTACTGTTATATAATAGATCTTTTCTATCTAAACCCTCTACTTTTTTTATGGCATTTTGGATAATTCTATCATCATAATCTTTTTCTCTGAACCTGTCTTGTAAAAGAGCTGATTGTGTGTGAAAGTTATTAGCCTCAGAACAATTTCTCTTTATCCGCCTTATTTGTCCATATGGGACATTCTGTAGCCATTTAGGATGGTGGCAGCTCTTAGTGGATATATAATTATTTGTATCTACACTCTTAAAGAAGGTTTTGGTTTTGATTAACCCATCTTCAATGTAGATTGTTAGATCTAAAAAATCCACTTTTTCTTGACTATATTCACACGTAAACTCCAAATTTAGTAGGTTATCATTTAGATAATGGGTAAACTGCTTAAGTCCTTCCTCATCTCCTTTCCAAATGAATATTATATCATCTATATATCTGCGCCATATTTATTTATTTATTTATTTATAAAATATTTTACCAGGAAGTAATACATTGAGAGTTACCTCTCGTTTTCAAGTATGTCCTGGGCACAGAGTAAAACAAATAATACATGGTTACAAGTACAGTTACATAAATGTACAATACATTGCGTGCACAGTTAAAGAAAATATATATTATGAGCGTATGAAACAGTTACAGACCAGATTAAAGTGTGAGACAGCCTTAGATTTGAAAGAACTTAAGCTGGTGGTGGATATGAGAGTCTCTGGTAGGTTGTTCCAGTTTTGGGGTGCACGGAAGGAGAAGGAGGAACGTCCGGATACTTTGTTGAGCCTTGGGACCATGAATAGTCTTTTGGAGTCTGATCTCAGGTGATAGGTGCTGTATGTGGTAGGGGTGAGGAGCTTGTTCAGGTAGCTGGGTAGCTTGCCCAGAAAGTATTTGAGGGTGAGACAGGAAAGGTGAACTTTGCGCCTAGACTCTAGTGATGACCAATCTAGTTCTTTGAGCATTTCGCAGTGATGTGTGTTGTAGTTGCATTGGAGAACAAAACGACAAATTGAATTGTAGAGGGTGTCAAGTTTGCTAAGGTGGGTTTGACGAGCCGAGCCATATACTGTGTCTCCATAGTCAATAATTGGCATTAGCATCTGCTGTGCAATACGCTTTCTGACCAGGAGACTTAGGGAGGATTTGTTCCTGTAAAGAACCCCTAGTTTGGCATAGGTCTTGGTTGTCAGGGTATCAATGTGCATCCCGAATGTTAAGTGGGAGTCAAACCATAAGCCCAGGTATTTAAAACTAGTGACAGGTGTTAGGGTGGTGTTAGCGTTGGTTCGAATCAGGAGCTCAGTCACTGGAATCTTTACAAATTTAGTCTTGGTCCCAAATACCATTGTTACAGTCTTGTCAGTGTTTAAAAACAGTTTGTTTTGGGAAATCCAGTTTTCGAATCTCAAAAAGTCAGACTGAAGTATGTGTTGAAGGTCAGAGAGGCTATGGCTGTGTGCATATAGGATTGTGTCATCTGCATACATGTGTATTGAGGCTTCCTTACAAGCTGTGGGAAGATCATTAATGAACACTGAGAAGAGTAGGGGCACCAGAACAGAGCCTTGCGGGACACCACAGGTGATATCCAGGGGGTTGGAGTTAGAGCCTGAGATGGACACATGTTGGGATCTTCCTGATAGGTAGGACTGAAACCAGTTTAAAGCATGTTTCCCTATTCCAGAGCTCTGGAGTTTGTTAAGCAGGATAACATGATCAACTGTGTCAAAAGCCTTTGCAAAATCTAGGAATACTGCACCAGTGAGTTGTCCCCGTTCCAGTCCACACTGGATTTCATTGCAAACTTTTAGCAGGGTAGTTACGGTGGAGTGTTTGGGATGAAACCCAGACTGGAATTGGCTAGGGAAATTTGTCTTGGTGTAGAAATCGCTTAATTGGGAGTGGACACATTTTTCCATTACTTTGGATAGAATTGGGAGAAGTGAGATTGGCCTGTAGTTTGAGGCAGTGTTTTTGTCCCCACTTTTGAAGATTGGGACAACTCTGGCAGTTTTCCAGGTCTTAGGGATATGGCCTGCAGACAGGATAGAGTTGACTATGGACGCAATTGGTTTGGCAATGGCTGGGGCACCAAGTCGTAGGAACCTAGATTGTAGTAAGTCGGGTCCACATTGGCTGCTTAGTTTTAGTTTGAGGAGCGCTTGTGTAATCTCCTCTTCAGATACTGGGCTAAATTGAAAATTGTGGGCAGTGTTGGGAGGGGGTGGGACTGTAGGGATACTCCCAGGATGAGATTCATGTTTGGGGTTTGTGCTGCGTTTTGCTAATAAGTTAGTGGCACACCCCACAAAGTAATCATTGAATGCATTTGCAATGTCAGTGGGGTTTGTCAGAGTAATATCCCCCTTAGTGATATTACTTGGTTGTTGATGGTTAGGAGGCTGGAATATATTGTTGATAACCTTCCAGAAGTTAGCTGGGTTTGATGTATTTTGGTGGAGATTGTCAGCGTAATATTGTGCTTTTGCATGCCTTGTTTGCCTTGTGCACATGTTCCGCATGCATCTGTAGTGATTGAGATCCTTGGTAGTGCCAGTTACTTTGTAGCTTTTCCACAAGGCATCCCTGAACTGGTAGAGTGCTATAAGGTCAGGTGTAACCCATGGAAGGTGGGCCCCCGTACCCTTATTTTGCGTAGTGGAGCATGGGTATCGCAGAGTTTTAAGAACTCAAATTGGATACCCATGCTCCATAGGCACAAATTCACACCCAGCTCTGCAATGGACCAGATATGGTCTTCCTTCCATGCTCCCATGAGGAGGTTTGCATAACTGGGTGCAAATTTTGTGCCCATGGCGGTGCCGCATTTTTGCAGATAATATGTCCCCTCGAACATAAAGTAATTGTGTTCTAAGATGAACTTTATTCCATCAAGTATGAAATTTGCCTGTTCATTGGGCATGTCAGGATCTTGTGATAGTACTCTATCAACTGCTTCATGCCCGTCTCTGTGGCTGATACAGGTATACAGTGACTTGATGTCACAAGTTACCAAAAAGCATCCTTCCTCCCACAATTGATTATCTAGGACACGTAAGATGTCTGTCGTGTCCTTTAAGTAGGAGGGAAGTTTGGTAACATATTTCTGCAAATATATGTCGATATATGCGGATAGATGAGATGTTAAAGAGTCTATGCCTGCTATTATAGGCCTCCCTGGGGGTTGGTAATACTCTTATGCAATATGGGGAGGTAATAAAATATTGGTCTGATGGGGTTAGTTCTATACAGATAATTGTATTCCTCCATATTTATTACCTCCTCCATTTTGCCTTTGTCCAACAGATTTTTTTAACTCTTTTAGAAAATCTGACGTAGGATCTTTTGTAAGGGGTAAGTATGTTTTACTGTCTCCCAAAATCCTTTTGGATTCAACAATGTAGTCAGTTCTATCTAAGATAGCCACTCCACCTCCTTTATCGGCTTGTTTTATGACTATAGTTGTATCTTTTTGTAAGGTTTTTAAAGCATTTCTTTCTGAATTGTTCAGATTGTTATTAAATCTGCCTTCACTTTTCACTAGATTTTCAAAATCTGATTGTATCAGCTGGGAAAATACATCTAGATTGCTGCCCTTCACATGTTTTGGATAGAAAGTAGAAGGCATTTTAAGACCAGAGTGAATTAATACTGGTCCTACTTGTGAAGATTCAGGTTTATTAGTCACAATAGTTTCTTTCTCTAAATTGTCAGATGTCCTTTGTTCTACTTCTTTTAATCTAAAGAATCTTTTTATAGCGAGCTTCCTTAAAAATCTCTGTGCGTCTACAAAGAGGCCGAAGTTGCTTGGACCCACAGTTGGAGCAAACTTCAATCCCTTGGAGATCAAAGACTTTTCTGAATCTGAAAGTACTTTAGAACTGAGGTTAAAAATGTTGTTTCCTAATTCTTGCTTTTTTTGAGGCATTTCTTTTTCTCTTCCTCTTCCCCTTTTTCTTCGGTTCTTGTTCTTTTCCTTTCTGATGAGGGGTCCCTCTTCGTCAGAAGAGTGTAGCCAGGTCACCCTTTGCCCCCTGCGACCCCCTCGGGAGCCTCCGTGGGCACAAGCGATGCCGGGTACTGCCGGAGGCCAGCGGCAGACCCGACGGCCATCCCAAGGGTGGGGGCCGTTGCAGGGAGCGGTGCGCTGTCTCCGCGAGCAGGCCGGTTGCCGGGGACGCGATCGGGCCGTTGCTAAGGCCGCGGTCGCGTCTCTAAGGTCCCGGCGGCCGGCGAGGAGAGCGCCGCCATTACGCAACCACTCGCGCATGCGCAGAAGATCGCGTGAGGGCAGGGAAGGCGCAGGAGAGTCGCGCGAGAGTAGGGATAGATAGTGAGAGGTTGTGGCGGCCATTAGGGGTTAGTGTAGGTGCAGGAAAGGCGCGCACGCGGCCCCAATGTAAGTACAGCCTCCACGGGACTACAATTCCCATGAGGCTTAGGGCCAAGCACATCAGGTGCTTCATAGGAGCCAATAGGGCTGCAGGACTGCCCTGGAGGAAAGGATACATTTCGCGGGCTTGCACCACGCTAGTCAGTCAGCGGAGGGACCCTGTGAAGGAAGGAGGTAGGGTACAGGAGAGAAGGACTCCCCTGTATTAGGCCAGCACCCCTTTGGTCCAGGATAGCTCAGCTCCCCAGTAAGGTGAGTGTTGCCAGGGGCAGCCCTCAGGTTAGGGACCCTGCCACTTACATTAGTGGGAGCTGAGAGAAGGAAGTCTGCAGTTAGAGAGTTGGAGTCAGGGAGCTGTGAGGGAAGTAGGGTGTAGGGAGCGAGTGCAGCTTCTGCCCCATATAGGTACCTACACTCCAGGTAGACCCCAACTCCCCACTAGTTGGGTGGGTAACTGTTGAGGAAGGTGATAGAGGGTTGGAGCTAGGGAGCTGTGAGGGAAGAAGGGTGCGGGGAGTGAGAGCAGCTCCTGCACCCCATAGGTACCCACACCCCAGGTAGGCCCCAACCCCCCCGCTAGCGTAGTGGGTTAAGTACTGAGGGAGGCCCAAGATAGGGACGCTGCCCTTAGTGTTGTTAGAGTGCTGTCTTGTTAGGGTCACAGCGAGCAGTGCTGTGAGGTCTGATAGGCAGGCACCTTGTTGCGCAGCACGTTGGCTGCAGCCTCCAGTGAGTTACAGCTTGCTGCGGTAGGCGCTGGGACTAGTCAGAGAGTAGTGGGTCTGGAGAAGGGCTATAGCTGTTCTAGTCACCTTGAGGTAGCGCTAGGGGTAGGATGCCTGAAGGGATAGCCTGTTAACGAGGTCAGGAATTCTGGAGAGGATCTGCACTAGGCTAGCCAACAGTAGGTAGACGCCCAAGTACTGCATGGAAGAGTACTCTAGTCCATTCCAGATCACTTACCGAAGGGACTTGGGTAGTTGGGGGAGTGGGACAGGTCATTACCCCTGCAGGCCCTAGGAGTTCCCCAAGCCACTACAGGTTGCTGTACTACAGGGACAGGCCCTAGGTTAGGGTTCCTGTCACGTTAGTACCATTTAGATAGATAGGGACACAGCGGCTGCTGCTGTTCCTGTGGAAGCGGTTGGACCCACGTTGGGGTCCACAGAGACGATTCCAGAGTGGGACCGTCCTAGCGGTTCGCACGTGCAAGGAGTTCGGTTGGAGGATCAGACGGACTCATCACACGTCTGACCCTTTGAGAAGTTTGTTGCTGACCCGAGCACCGGAGTGCTCGGCAGGTATTATACCATCACATGTGCACCAACAGGCCTAGAGGTTCTTAGTGACTGCGCAGTCACCCATTGACTATCTCTGTAGGAGTACGGGACATTGGGTGGGGTTCTTGGGACACTGGGTGGGATCACCTAGTGTTTGGGAATCGTCCTGCGAGACGTCACTGTTAGTGTCTCACCGTGAGAGAGACACAGGTTATCATTATTCCTCGTTAGTAAAGTCCTTAGTTATATAATCACTGTGTGTGTGGTTTCTGATTGGGTTCCTATGTAGGGTCATTCTACACTTCCATAGAATCCTACACAGGTGGAGGCGCTGAAAGAAGATTCGTTCCAGAGGATTCACCCCAGGCTCTCATTAGCGGAGGCTCAGACTGCCTGTGAGCCTGCAGGTATACGCACCACACCGGTAACAATACATGTTCTACTCACCCACACTACATATGAGATTGGGTGGGGTGGAATACCCGTTACAAGAGCATAACGATTCGCTCCCTGAAAAGAAGTGGACCCCCCCCTCCCCTAAAAAATCCTTCTTATTACCATTTTTTGGGCCACTTTTAGTGAACAATTTGTCTTTTTGAGCTTCTCTTAGCTCTTTTCTATTAGTCACTATTTCTACTTCAGAATCAAAGTCAATACTTATTGTCCTTTTTGGAGTTTTTTCAACATTGATATGCACGTTCGCTGTTTTTTTTAAACTGGCGAGGAGATTTATACTGTTTATTTCTCCAATTATCTCGTATCTTGTTCTATCTATTATGTGGTGCAACTTTTCCAATATTTTCTCACGAAGACACACAAGGGTTGTGGACTTCGCAGTATTCTGAAACTCAATCAAATGAGTTTATTCAGAGTGCACACAGCGGAGACAGCTTCAAAACAAAAAGCTCTCCCCCAGATAACACGGTATGCCATATATGTGTACCCTAAAAACTAAAGCTCCACCCCTTTATGGGGGGGGCTTGCACGTCACTAAATATGACATCATTTTGTAATACATAACAATACTAATGCTGATGTCATTTTGTAATACATAATAATACTGGATAAATGTACATAAACTAAAAATCATTATGGGGTTAAAGGTGATGTTTCTGTTCTGCCACCTGGCATATGAGTATGAGAAACAGTTTCACTGTAAGAATCTGCGCTTATCTTAGACTGCGCTAACGAGGCTTCTCATAACTTCTGGCCTGTTTACACTTTCATTTGGAGCTGATTGGATGAGGAAAGATCAATAAAGTCAGCTAGGAGCGAAAACCTTCCATGTCTGTTTCACACGTTCGTTCACACAGAAATAAAACTCACAAACACAAGGCAAGATGGCGGACTAAAATAGTCAAACAAAATGGCTTCTTAGATCCTAATGCTGTTACGTTAGACCCCCTAATGTCTCAACTTTGTCAATATAATTTTACATCTGAACCCAATTTGCAAGAGCAAGCAGGAGGGCTTAATATCATCAGTATTACGGCACATTAGTATTACGGCACATCAGTATTACGGCACATTAGTATTACGGCACATCAGTATTACGGCACATTAGTGTGTATATCCAACAGCTATGAAGTATTGATAGCCATTGTTATATTTCCAGGCAGCCGTAATCAGAGAACGCAGCACCACGTGTTAGCTTTTATTATATATTTTATTTTTTCACAATATCATCACGGTTTTTTCACTGTTTATATTCACTTAAAAATGAAACAAAATTAGTGTGGTGTGCACCACAAATGTACTTTCTGTGAATGACCTTGTGACGCAGTCACAATTTTCATTCAATTGTTAAAACTATAGTGTAGGATATACTCAGTGTCAGTGTGTAGTGCAGGTTATACTCGGTGTCAGTGTATAGTGCAGGATATACTCAGTGTCAGTGTATAGTGCAGGATATACTCAGTGTCAGCGTATAGTGCAGGATATACTCAGTGTCAGTGTATAGTGCAGGTTATACTCAGTGTCAGTGTATAGTGCAGGTTATACTCAGTGTCAGTGTATAGTGCAGGTTATACTCGGTGTCAGTGTATAGTGCAGGTTATACTCAGTGTCAGTGTATAGTGCAGGATATACTCAGTGTACAGTGCCATGTTATACTCAGTGTCCATTGCTATGTGCAGGTTATATCTAGCGTTCAGTGTATAGTGCAGGTTATACTCTGTCAGTGTATCGTGCATGTTATCTCAGTGTCATGTAAGTGCAGGATTATACTCAGTGTCATGGATAGTGCGGTTACTCTGTTTCTGTGTATAGTGCAGATATACTCCTGTGTCAGCGTATATTGCATGTATCTACTCAGTGTCAGTGTATAGAGCAGGATATACTCAGTGTCAGTGTATAGTGCAGGTTATACTCAGTGTCAGCGTATGGTGCAGGATATACTCTATCTACGCCTTACTCACTGGCGACGCACTCGCTTGGGCTTCTCCTCTCTGGGAACACAAATCTGAATTAACCCAAGATTACCCCAAGTTCCGGCGTGAGTTCCAACAGGTGTTTGACACACCAGCGCGTAGGGAGACTGCCGCTTTTTCCTTGTTCCATCTCTCTCAGGCTCGTGGGTCAGCTGCAAGATACGCGGTGGAGTTCCGCACCATCGCCGCAGAGACCCAGTGGAACGACGAAGCCCTTGACGCAGCATACTGGCACGGTTTGTCCGAAACTCTTAAGGATGACCTCGCAGCACATGCTCGGCCCTCTTCCCTTGAGGAACTCATTGCCCTCAGCATCCGAATGGATTAGCGCACCCAAGAACGACGCCACGAGCGTCACTGTTCCCGTTCTCTCCCGCCTCTGTCTGTTTCCCATTGGTCACCTCCTTCGGCCTTCCCTGCGTTGGATGCTCCTGAACCGATGCAAATCTGTAGCCAACAGCCTCGGGCCGCTGAGAAAGCACGACGTCGTGAGGAGGGTCTCTGCTATTATTGCGGTTCCCCTGAGCATCGGCTCCGAAACTGTCGCCTGAAGCCAGGAAACGGGAACGCCCAGTAAAGGTAGAGGGGCTTCTACTGGGTACTATCTCTCCTTGCCCCTCTCTCCCTAAGGAACTACAGAAGAAGATATTACTCCCTGTAACTCTGGCGGGTCCTGATCTTCAAATTGAAGTGAAAGCTTTTATCGATTCCGGGTCTGGTGGTAACTTTCTTGAAGTATGTATGTATGGGAAATAATCCCAATCTTCAGGGCTCAGCTGTATGTGTAATCATGAACTTGATTGGAGTCTCAGAGGCATATCGGGTCATGGGAGCATATATTAGGCTGTATGAGGCTCTAATAGTATAAAAACCATAATAGGTGTACAGGTATAATGGAGGACAAATACAGACTATATATATACCATAAGGCCTGTCTACATCCCAGAAAACAAAGTACATACCCATAAATGCTTGATGGAGCTCAATGGAACAGCTGCTCAGACTCAGAGTAGTGCGTGCATCACGCCTGCATTCAGGTAAGTTGGGGGTGGTCCCGTGGGGTCCGTCGGAGGAGCACTGCTGTAGAGATAGTGGGGGCTGCACACCAATTCCAATAAAAACTGCTTTATTAGGTGGTCATCAAAGGTATAGTACAAACACTCTGACGCGTTTCAGGACTGTTGTCCCTTTATCAAAGAGTATTCTAATAAAGCAGTTTTTATTGGAATTGGTGTGCAGCCCCCACTATCTACTACAGCAGTGCTCCGCCGACGGACCCCACGGGACCACCCCCAACGTAACTTTCTTGAACACGCCTTCGCTTGCAAGAACCAAATTCCACTTTCCAAGAAAAAGTCGCCCATCGGCCTGGAGGCTATCGACGGATGATCGCTCCAACCAGCCTTCATCATTTGGGAGTCTATTCCACTTACCCTGACCACCGCAGATGGTCATACCGAGGTAATGGTCTTTGATGTTTTTCACTCCCCTACTGTCCAGGTTATTCTAGGATTGCCATGGCTTCAGCTGCACAACCCGCGTATAGATTGGACCAATGTGTTGACCATCCAATGGACTACCTCCTCGGAGAAGACAGTTACTCCTGCTGCTGCCGTGCTCGCCGGCCTTGACACTACTTCATCTAACCTTTCTGCTCTGTCGATGGTGTATCACGAATATTTAGATGTCTTCAACAAGGTACAAGCTGAGGTATTACCTCCCCATCTCCCATACGATTGTCCCATTGAATTAATTCCTGGAACCATTCTCCCTAAGTCTAAGTCGTATCCCTTATCGGTGCCAGAGACCGAGGCGATGACGTCATATATCCAGGAGAATCTTGCAAAAGGGTTCATCCGCAACTCTACCTCCCCTGCCGGGGCAGGCTTGTTCTTCGTGAAGAAGGATGGCTCTTTAAGACCCTGTATTGACTTTCATAGGCTCAACAAAATTACGGTTATAAACCGATACCCTCTCCCCTTAATTTCTGAACTCTTCGACCGTCTACAATGAGCATCTATATTCTCCAAACTCTATTTAAGAGGAGTGTAACAGGGGAGTTACCCCTGTTCAGGTAATGTGCCTCTAATCCAGCAGTGTGGTGGTTAACTGCTGGTAGTCAATTAACAAACACCACCTGCCTGATTAGATTGCTTAGAAAAGCCTGTCTTTTGAGACAGGAAGTGAGACTCCTTAGCTCACACCTGAGCTGAACTTGGAGACAGACGTCTTGAGTCTACTGTACCAGAAGAGGCTGCTTGCAAGACACAGAGGAAACTTCTAAACCTGAATGCTGACAAATCCTGAAGAAAAATGTAGCAACCAGGAACAGAGAAGATTTTACCTCCAAACCACAAGGAACAGATAAGACTTTCATTTATAAGACTTTTTTTTATATCTGTTCATTTCATGCTATAGTTTTGGGGCTGGGAGACAGGCTTATCTAAAGGGAGTGGTGGATTGCATAGTATTTCACTAGAAATACTCCCAAGTGAATAGAAGCTTTGTTTACCCCTTGTTTGGATGGTTTCCTGATGTTAAGGAAACAGGCGCAATAAAAGCCTTATTTAATTTCACTATAACCAGACTCGCTTGCATACCTCTGTGAGCGTCCGCCTACAAGGAGCCTACAATCTTATTCGAATAAGAGACGGAGATGAATGGAAAACCGCGTTTAACACGCGTTCTGGACATTATGAGTATTTAGTGATGCCGTTCGGCCTGTGCAATGCTCCTGCTGTTTTCCAAGAGTTCATGAACGATATCTTCCGGGACGTTTTGGTGACGTTCGTCATCGTATATTTGGACGACATCCTCATTTTCTCGAAGTACTTAGAGGAGCACATTCGCCATACCAAACTGGTACTCTCTAGGCTTCGTGCTAATCCCCTCTACGCAAAAATGGAGAAATGTCTGTTCCATCAGACTTCCACAGCCTTCCTAGGCTATATTATCTCTGACCAAGGCTTTACCATGTATCCTGAGAAATTGAAGTCTGTACTCGACTGGCCCTTGCCGAATTCACTCAAGGCCGTGCAGCGCTTCCTTGGCTTTGCCAATTACTATCGGAAGTTCATCCGTAACTTCTCTTCCATCGCTCTGCCAATCACTGCCTTGACCAAGAAGGGTGCTGATCCGACTACTTGGTCTCCCGAAGCCATAGAAGCCTTCGAATTCCTCAAAAAAGCCTTCGTGTCTGCACCCATCCTACAGCATCCGGATACTTCCCTTCCCTTTACGTTAGAAGTAGATGCCTCTGATGTGGGAGCTGGTGCAGTACTGTCTCAGAGATCCTCTCCACAGGAAAAAACTCTATCCGTGTGGATTCTTTTCTCGGAAGTTCTCTTCGGCTGAGAGAAATTACGATGTCGGGAACCGTGAGCTTCTGGCCATTAAATTGGCTCTCCAGGAATGGAGGCACCTTCTTGAAGGTACCAAGGAACCTATAGCCATCCTCACCGATCACAAAAACGTATTGTATATTGAGGGGGCTCGTCGTTTGGGATCCCGTCAAGCTCATTGGGCACTGTTCTTCTCTCGATTCAATTATACTATTTCTTATATTCCCGGCACCAAAAATATCAAACTGATGCTCTCTTGCCAGTTCTCTATGGAGAACGACTCTAATGAGTCCTCAGAGACAATTCTTCCCGCCAAATGTATAATTTCCGCCAATAACTTTGATATTTTGGATGAAATTAATAAAGCCCAGGTTCACATTCCCCGGAGATTTAGGGTACCAGAAGGACGCTTGTACGCAGCTCCACGTTTTCGCCACAAGATACTTCTATGGGGACATTCTTCGAGATCAGACGGTCATCCAGGCTTCAAGAGGACAGCAGACCTTATCAAACGGACCTTTTGGTGGCCTAAGATGAACAAGGACATTTTCAATTTCACCAGTGCTTGTCCGGTCTGTGCCCAGAGCAAGTCCGCCCGTCACAAACCCTCTGGTCTCCTCATGCCTCTCCCCATTCCGGAACAACCGTGAAAACATATCTCTATGGACTTTATTGTGGAACTCCCCAATTCTAAAGGAATGAATACTATTCTCGTTGGTGTGGATAGATTTTCCAAGCATTCACACTTTATACCCCTCAAGGGTCTTCCTAATTCAGCTTCTTTGGCCGACATTTTTTCTAAGGAAATATTCAGATTACACGGTGTACCTATTTCAAATGTTTCAGACAGAGGTTCTCAATTCATTTCTAAGTTCTGGCGTGCTTTTTCCCAGAGACTTGGGATTTCCCTTCTATTTTCCTCGGGTTATCACCCTCAAACCAACGGTCAGACGGAAAGAATGAATCAGACCCTGGAGCAGTATCTCCGAAGCTTCGTGTCCGAATCTCAAGATAACTGGGTGGACCTATTACCTTGGGCCGAGTTTGCTATTAACTCGTTAAAAAATGAATCTACGCAAGAGTCGCCTTTTTTCATTAATTTTGGATTCCACCCCAGCAGTCTTCCCCTCGCCTCCCTCCCCTCTGGTGTTCCCGCAGCGGATTCTCATGTTTCCACTCTTCAAAATTCTTGGAGAAAGATCCTAAAAACCTTGCAAAGAGCTGTTCAAAGACAAAAAACGAAGGCAGATTGGCGACGTCAAGCGGGCCCATTATTCAAACCCGGAGACAGAGTTTGGTTATCCTCTAAAAATACTAGGCTCAAGACTCCTTCTCAGAAACTGGCCCCGAGATTCTTGGGTCCTTTTAAGGTCCTCGAGAGGATCAATCCGGTCGCATAGCGACTTGCGCTTCCTTCTACCATGAGGATTCCCTCGGTGTTCCATGTGTCTCTACTTAAACCTGGGATCCAAAGTGCCCATTTTCCAGATCGTCCCCAAAGACCCAATCCTGTCGTCATTCAAGGACAACAAGAACATGAAGTCCACTCCATACTCGATTCTCGTTGGTCCAGAGGCAGACTGCAATTCCTTGTTCATTGGAAGGGATATGGGCCGGAGGAACGTTCTTGGATACCGTCTCACCACATTCATGCCCCAACGCTCCTTAGGCAGTTTCGTCGGAAGTTCCCTCATAAACCTTGGGAGGATCGTCTGGAGTCCGATCCTCAAGGGAGGGATACTGTAACGGATCGGGGGACTCACGCTTCCCAGCGTGTCCCCGTCACCTCAGTTCCCACGACTTCTAGCCACCCCTCTTTCCTGCGTACTCAGTCTCTCCCTTCCTTCTCTCACGGCCATTCCCCCGCGGCGCAGTTTGCGTGCCCTGACATGCGTTCGGGTCACGTGCGCAGCTCCCGCACTGTGCGCGCACATTCCCGGTCACTCACTACCCCCCGCGGTACCCGCATCCCTCGGCGTGCGTCTATCTCCTCAGCCCTTGCATTACCTAGCTCCTCCGCTTCTCCTTCCCTTCCGCCTCCGGTGCCGAGCGTCTCCCCGGTGCTGCGTCCCTCGCGCCCTGTGACATGCGCTGTGCACGCGCATAAGACACTTAAAGAAGGCGCGCGCACCCGCTCCAGTTATTTGCCGCCCCTAAACTCTCGCTCCGCCCCCTGTGGCTTACAAGCCACCTCTCTTGATTATTTCCCTGTCTCCTCCCCTGCTCTCCCAGGCCTATCCCTGCAAACTCTCACTCAGACCTCTGTCCCACCTCTCTTCCCTATTGGTCCCCCTTCCTTTATAACCCCTCTCTGTCCTCTTACTCATTGCTCTGCATAGCTTTCCTGTGGCTCCTGTGTGTGCAGTGTCTATGCCCAGCTCCCTTGTCTGTTTCAGCGCTGGTTCCTGTCCCTGCCCCTGTTTGGATTCCCTTGGTTTGAACTTGTGTACTGCTTTGGATTTGACTACGCTGCCTTCTCCTGCCCTTGAACACTGGCTTACGGACTTCACTACGCTGCTCTCTCCAACCCCTGAACTCTGGCACACGGACATTACTACCCGAACTCTGGCACCCCGGACTTAGCAAGTATACGTTAACCCTTTCTCACCAGGCCCGGCAACGCATTACCACACTCCGGGCACGCCCTCACTGCTGTGGGTGTGTGTTATACCCTTACCCACCTCAGTACTGGGGTCTGGCCAGGTCTGCGGGCATACAGGCGTTACAATGGTCCAGGATATACTCAGTGTCAGTGTATGGTGCAGGTTATACTCAGTGTCAGTGTATAGTGCAGGTTATACTCAGTGTCAGTGTATAGTGCAGGTTATACTCAGTGTCAGCACATAGTGCAGGATATACTCAGTGCCAGTGTATGGTGCAGGTTATACTCGGTGTCAGTGTATAGTGCAGGATATACTCAGTGTCAGTGTATAGTGCAGGTTATACTCAGTGTCAGTGTATGGTGCATGTTATACTCAGTGTCAGTGTATAGTGCAGGATATACTCAGTGTCAGTGTATAGTGCAGGTTATACTCAGTGTCAGTGTATAGTGCAGGATATACTCAGTGTCAGTATATAGTGCAGGTTATACTCAGTGTCAGCGTATAGTGCAGGATATACTCGGTGTCAGTGTATAGTGCAGGTTATACTCAGTGTCAGTGTATAGTGCAGGATATACTCAGTGTCAGTGTATAGTGCAGGTTATTCTCGGTATCAGTGTATAGTGCAGGTTATACTCAGTGTCAGTGTATGGTGCAGGTTATACTCGGTATCAGTGTATAGTGCAGGTTATACTCAGTGTCAGTGTATGGTGCAGGTTATACTCGGTATCAGTGTATAGTGCAGGCCATGGGTCACGCAGTGTACGCCCCACTCACTCGGCGCTCTCATAGGGAGAAACGCTCTCAATGTCATCAGGAGAGAGAGAGAGGGGGCGAGAGGGGGAGAGATAATCACAAGCAAGGGTGTGTGACAGGCACAGAGAGAGCGCTGCAGAGAGACACCTGCAAAAAGCACAGAGAGAGCGCTGCAGAGAGACACCTGCAATAAGCACAGAGAGAGCGCTGCAGAGAGACACCTGCCAAAAGCACAGAGAGAGCGCTGCAGAGAGACACCTGCCAAAAGCACAGAGAGCTGCAGAGACATCTCTTCAAAAATCAGAGCGCTGACAGTAAGTTTTTTACTCGTGTTTTTAGACAAGTTTTTGAGACTGTGAGCGAGAGAGGAGGGGGAGAGAGATGGGGGAGACAGTGCGGGGGGGAGAGAGAGAGGGGGAGAGATGGGGGAGACAGTGAGGAGGGGAAGAGACAGGGCGGGTGGAGAGATGATGGGGTTAGACAGTGCAGGGGGGAGAGATGATGGGGGAGACATAGACTGGGGCAATGAGATTAGCGTTACAACAAAAGGAAACAGGTTTTTGGGGTGCTTAAAGACAATTATATGACCCAAATTATTGAGGAACCAACCAGGAGAGGGGCAGTTCTGGATTTGGTCATATCAAACAATGTAGAAGTAATAACAAATATTCAAGTCCTGGAACATTTGGGTAACAGTGATCATAACATGGTCTCATTTGAAATAAATTATCACAAAACAGATTTCTTGGGTTCAACAAAGACTTTAAACTTTAGAAAGGCAGATTTTAATAAACTGAGGTCTAATCTAGTAGTAATACAATGGGATGATGTTTTTGCAGGGAAAAATGTAGAAGAGAAATGGGCAGTCTTTAAAACATTGTTAGAAAAGCACACTTATCAGTGTATACCCTCGGGTAATAAGTATAAAAGAAATAAGTCAAAACCAATGTGGCTAAATAAACAGGTAGGGGAGGAAATGGACAAGAAGAGGAAGGTGTTTAGATTCTTTAAGTCAGAAGGGACAGAGACATGGTATCAGAATTATAAGGAATGTAACAAAAATTGCAAAAGGGCAATTAAATTAGCAAAAATGGATAATGAAAAAAGGATTGCAATAGAAAGTAAGGTCAACCCTAAAAAGTTCTTTAAGTACCTTAATAACAAAAAAATGAGAAAAGAAAATATAGGACCCTTTCAGTGTGAGATGGGCAGGCAGATTATTGGAGATAAGGAAAAAGCTGAGGTATTAAATAAATTCTTTGCCTCTGTGTTTACCAGGGAAGAATCAGGTTCAATAGTAGCGCCACAGGAGGAAGCCACAACCTCCATATTAATGAACAATTGGCTAACGGAGGAAGAAGTTCATAAGCGACTTGATAAAATGAAAGTAAATAAGGCACCTGGCCCCGATGGCATACATCCAAGAGTTCTCAAGGAGTTAAGCTCAGTAATAGCAAAACCATTATCTTAATATATAAAATCAAAAGGTTGGTACTAGCTGCGGTGAATCTGATTGGTCCTCAGCCTCTGGCCAATCAGTTTGGTGGCTCTATGACGTCACCCAACTCTCTCTCCCTCTCTCTCCCTCCCCCCAACCGGCTCCCGGACGGAGGGGAAGCGCGGCACGGCCCTCCTGCCCTAGCCGCCAACGCTCACTTCCCTCTCTCCCCGGCGGGGGGACAGGCAGTGGGCAGGCAGCCTCAGGAAGGACCCCCTTCCTCATGCAGCTGCCCCCGGTAAGATGGCGGCGCACAGCGGAAAGGCGGGGGGTGGTATTCAGTCAGGAGAGAGGGGGGGCAATTAATCAGGAGAGAGGGGGGGAGGGAGTCAGGAGAGAGGGTGGGGGAGAGAGTCAGGAGAGAGGGGGGGAGAGAGTGAGTCAGGAGAGAAGGGGGGAGACGGAAAAAGGGAGTCAGGAGAGGAGGGGGGGGAGAGGGAGTAGGAGAGAGGGGGGGAGAGAGAGAGATCAGGAGAGAGGGGGGGGAGGGGGTCAGGAGAGACAGGGGGGGGAAGCCTGAAAAGTGTGAAGATGGGGGGAAGGGAGTTGAGAGGGAGGATGGGGAGGCACAGAACATTACATCACGGGCAACGCCGGGTATATCCTAGTATTTAATATCAAGGACTCATTTCCACAGGCCAGTACCAAAGATTGGCGATTGTAAAGCAGATGTGGTGCCATATTAACAAGGGAGCTAGGATACACCCGGGGAATTACAGACCTGTAAGCCTGACTTCAAAAGTGGGGGGAAACTACTTGAAGGTTTATACGGTTATCAATATCAGAAAAGTAATGTAAAAAAAAATTATTAGTAATAGTCAGCATGGATTATGAAGGATAGATCTTGCCAAACTAACTTATTTGTTCTTTGAGGAGTGGTAAGAGGAATTAAGACCAGGGGTATAATGCCAGTTGATGTGGTCTACTTAGATTTGCAAAGGCTTTTGATACGGCGTACACATAGAGGTGGTGTACAAAATAAAGAAAAATTGGACTAAGATCTTATCTTGCATCAAACGGGCAATGGATGGAAGGGAAGAGTAACATAAATTATGCCCCTTTCAAAGCATAGTAAAGACCCACCTTGATATGGAGTACAATTTTGGGCACCAATCCTAAGAAAAAGAATTATGGAACTAGAGAGAGTGACAAAGAAGAGCTACCAAATTAATAAAGGGGTGGACATTTCTAACTTATTAGGCGAGGTAGTCTAAATTAGATTTATTTACATAGAGAAAAGAGGCGCGTCTTAAGAGGGATGATGATCTAATAACTGATGTATAGCAAATATATTCAGGGGACATACATAGAGCTTCAACGAATATTCACCACGGGCAGTACAAAGGACTCGGGGCCATCCCTAAGGTTGGAGGAAAAGGAGATTTCACAGCCAACAAGGAAAGGGTCTTTACAGTAAGGGAGTTAGTTAAAAAAGTGGAATTCATTACACCATGGGACTGTGATGGCAGATTAACAATAGATTGTTCAAAAAAGGGTTGGACATTATCTTTATATGCGGAAAAGGTAACAGGGATATATACCCAAAAAGTATACAATGGGAAGGTTGGTGATCCGGGATATTTAATCCATTGACCAATTCTTGGAGTCAGGAAGGAATTAATTTTTTCCCTTAATGTGGTGTTTTTTATTTGCCTTCCTCTGGAGAATATAAGTAAGTATAGATACAGTATAGGATAAAGTATCTGTTGTCTAAAGTTAGCATAGGTTGAACTTGATGGCCTTCGGCTTTTGTCAACCTCACTAATATGTAATATTGTAACTGATGTAACATGTAAATTACAGTATAGTATTTTCGCAAAATTCCGGTACTATAGTACCCAGGTTAATAGTTAATATACGGCACACGGTCCCCAGTCGCCAGGAGAGGTGAGTGGTCAAATTAACAATCTAAATATGAGTAATCATCTGGAGATCTCCATATCAATGGTCTTATATCAAGCCAGAGTTAATTTACGTTGTTTAGCCATAATTTTGGCAGGCAGCCCATAGGTCATATGCAGGTCATGGTCCCGGTCCAGCAGGAGAGGTAGGTGGTCAGTCATGATCATAGAGGTCTATATACCGTGTCACCTCTATGTAGCATACGAGTCAAGGAGATGCTAAAAATTGAACGAAGGTTAAAAACGCGTTTGTACACGGTATCCAAGTCGGGATAAGCTGATCAAGCAAACACTGCCGTGCCTGAAGTGCGTTCCGCAAGTAGTGACGTAACTAAAAGAGACAGCAGATTGTGACGTACGTTTCGCTTAGCGTTTTAGCAACGGCCTGTAAGGTGGGCGCCATGGGATTGTCAGGTTATATAGGTATGCCCTCACCTTATTGGTGGTTGCATAAGTGTTGTAACCCTTTTGTACGCGGGTGTCCTGGTTGTTACTTACTACAGAGCTGGTGGGTGGTAAGGCACCAGGGGTAGATACCAGGATGTGACATGACGAGTGTAGAGCCCTACGGCTGGTGTAAGATGAAGCCATGCTCAGAAAAGGTAGATAAGGAGACTGACGAGCATCAGGGTACCACTCACCCAAATCAACGGATATGATAACATGGGAGCGAGCAGCCAATGGGATTCGTGTCAGTAGGTATGGGAGTACACCCGTGCACATCTTTTATAAGATAGCAGCATCTATTTGATGCTGCTAAATGTTTATGGCAGTGTCTATTTGTTATAGAGAAAGGTGTTAGTCTGGCACTGTCTGGGGACTTTTTCTCTGATTCAACTTTTGGTTGGTGCTGGGGTATCTGATCATGGAATAGGTTCTCAAATGAATGGATGGAAACAAAGCCTTAATTACGCCCATATGGTGATAGTGTGTTCAGGGTATAAAACATCGCGATCTTTTTAATAATTCTTGATCACAGTCTCCTTGCGTGGCGCCCCCTGAAGATAGGCGTAGTCAATACCAGTAAACGTGAGGACGGCCACTGTCGGAATCCATTATGGAAATGTGTGTACATGGTCCGCGCGACCGGGGGTATCAATGTGGTTCCTACATTGTCGGCCCAAGGCAGTGCCTCGAGAACCCTATGTCTTGAAAGGCTGCCTGTTTTTCCAATAATATTTCGTTGCTGCAATGCGCTTCCGCCATGTGAATGACCCGGCCGTTTGAGATTAATAGCGTACGGTCCTGTTCAGAATGCGGGTCTCGTTCCAGTTTCCTGAACTGACGGTTCTGGCATTTGGTCAGTGGCCCGGCTTTGGCGGCTGTGACGCTGAAGTGAACACTGGGCTTGTTATGGGAAGCCAATGCTTTGTTTTTACCTTCAAAAATGCACTAGGAACTAAGCAGTCGCGTTACGTTTTCTAGAACTGCGATCTTCATTTCTGAGAGGTCTGTTAGGGCATCTGCAGATCACTGAAAAAGATATGCCAAGCCCTCAGAGATTGATCTGCGGTGGCTACACCAATTTGGGGAATCTGAATGGGACTTTGATATTCCTTCGGCACTTTCGGTAACTCCTCTAAAGCAAGTCTCCTGTCTCAGGACGTTATTTTCTGTACGCCATCGTTATGATTCACGTTTTCTGTGTTGCACTGAAACCCTTTCTTTCATCATTAGTCCCGCTTCCTTTTCCAATTCCCAAACTGATTTACAGTTTTTCTCCTTTCATTCTAGGAATGCACCACCGGGATACCAACGAACAAGGCTGCCGTGGGTGGTGGGCTAATGGCCTTGGCGACACTATGTTGTGTGGGGTGTGACTATTACGATGAGTTATTGTTGAATTATTAACAGACTGTCCACAGGAACATGGACACACCGTAAATACCCACTTCATCCGCCCACTCGATGATCATCAATCTCCCCCTGTCTGCTCACCAGGTGGACGCGTACGGGATAACCGTCAGACCCGTGTGCAGCCCCTAGGTTTAGGGGGAAAAGCGATATTAGTCGACCATGTGACAATGTGGCGCGCGCCGACAAAAAACCTCCGGAGACATCTGTGTCTCCCTACTCATTCTTGCCTGCTTCCATAGCTGAAGCCAAAACTGGTCTCCTAGGTTACATCGTCAT
This sequence comes from Ascaphus truei, assembly GCA_036426205.1. NCBI lineage: Eukaryota > Metazoa > Chordata > Amphibia > Anura > Ascaphidae > Ascaphus > Ascaphus truei. The sequence continues at coordinate 29,049 of WSYH01008262.1, forward strand.
GCTAATTATGAGTCACTAGAGTGCAGGGACCGAGAGAAGGAGGACAGTCTTAGATGCATGGAGAGTGAGGAGCAGGAAGAAGAGGAGACAGTCAGAGAGAGTGCAGGGCCAGAGAGGAAGAGAGACAGTCAGAGTAGAGGCGGGGAGAGAGAGGAAAGACAGTCAGAGAGAGTGCAGCGAAGAGGATGAGAGAGGCAAAGAGTGAGAAAACCAAGAAGAGAGGCAGGGAGAAGACGAGAGGAATCATATCGGATAGTGCAGAGTGAAGACTAGTGCAGGGAGAAGGGAGAGGAAACGTCAAGGAGAGAGGAGGGAACGAGAGAAGGAGACAGTCAGAGAGAGTGCAGGGGAGAGAGAGGAGACAGTCAGAGAGAGTGCAGAGAGAGAGAGAGAGGAAAGAGTGAGGAAACAGAGAGAGTGCAGGGAGAGAGAGAGGAATCAGTCAGAGAGAGTGCAGAGTGAGAGAGTGCAGGGAGAGGGAGAGGAGACAGTCAGAGAGAGTGCAGGGTGAGAGAGTGCAGAGAGAGAGAGAGAGAGAGAGGAAAGAGCGAGGAAACAGAGAGAGGAATCAGTCAGAGAGAGTGCAGGGAGAGAGAGGAATCAGTCAGAGAGAGTGCAGGGACAAAGAGAGTGTAGACAGTCTGAGAGAGTGCAGAGAGAGAGAGAGGAAAGAGTGAGGAAACAGAGAGAGTGCAGGGAGAGAGAGAGGAATCAGTCAGAGAGAGTGCAGAGTGAGAGAGTGCAGGGAGAGGGAGAGGAGACAGTCAGAGAGAGTGCAGGG
>WSYH01008263.1:0-27050 GCA_036426205.1 Ascaphus truei
ATTTGGCACTTTGATAGGCCTCTTGGAGAATAAAGGGGTCATAACCCTTCGCCTCAAATCTCTCGATCATCTCAAGTGATCTAATTTCGAAGTCTTCAATGCTCGAACAATTCCTACGAAGGCGTAAAAATCGGCCAAACGCGTGGCACGGCAATGGGAACATGCTTTGCCCCCTCCTATGCCAACCTATTCATGGGTTGGTGGGAACAGTGCTACGTGTTTGGAGACGAAAACCCCTTCAGACATCTTATAATTACTTATCACCGTTACATTGATGACTTGATTAAAGTTTGGAAGGGCACCATCACTCAATTGCATGCATTTGTTTTACACCTCAATAATAATCCTTTTAATCTTTCATTCACAGCCCAGCACCATCACCATCACATTTCTTATCTTGATCTCTGTCTTTATGTTGATATAGGTATGAGAGTACACACAGATATCTACAGGAAGCCCAATGCTCGTAAGGCTAAGGCCCCGCTCCCAGAGTCAGCGCACCCGCACTGCATACAGGCGGGGCGCTGACATACACAGACCGCGATATGCAGTCTGTAGGGAGCGGGAGCCGGAGCGGGAGCCGGAGCGGGAGGTGGGCGGGAGTGGGAGGATTGACAGGGGGGGCGTGGCTTGAGCGGAGGGACCCGCTACTCTCCCCCCTCCCTCCCTCCACGGCTCAGGCTGGAGCTGCTGATTGAAGGTAAGCAACACACACACGCAGGCACTCATACACACACACTCATACACACACACACACACACACACACACACACACACACTCAGGCAGACAGAGGCAGGCACTCACGCACTCAGGCACATACACACACACACAGACAGGCACTCACGCACTCGGGCACACACATACACACACAGACAGGCACGCACGCACTCAGACACACACACAGACAGGCACTCACGCTGCTTTCACTCCACACTCCTCCCCGCTCCCCGAAGCCTCTCCTCCTCCCGAAGCCTCCCCTCCCCATTGGCTTACAGCCACACCACGTGACGCGTCAACGCTAGGGATCACCATTCTCTTGTGTCCCCTAGCGGCTGACGCGCCACAGCGTGTAGTGCTCTGTGCCGCCAGGGGGGACCGGGACCGGCTCGCGAGGATTCCCCTGCTGGTGGGGAACTTGCGACATGGCCGCCCGCGCCACCGAGCGCAGCGGGACCGAGGCCTTAATGAGAAGGAGGAAAGTGTGAGTGGGGTATCTTTCACTTATATAGTATCCATTCGGGCTGAAACTGTACTACACCATGCTGTCTCTGTTATTTCCTTTCATGGCGGTGACGGGAACGCTGGCGCTCCCCTGAACTTCTGAAGAATTTTGGGATCCAACAGACTAAGAGAACAGTCTCTGAAAAAGGGTTTGAGCAGCTTTTCAATTAGCACCTCACACTGGGTGGTGGATTTAATTAATCACAATATATTCATTAATTGATCACAGTTCACAATATTATATTTTTATGTCACTTTGTTATATATTTTACATTTATTATTATTATAGGACACTATTCACTAAAGTAAGCGCCGTTACAATTAATTGTTTTGAATAGTGTGAGATCTGGATGCTGCTGACATGACTCGCTCCTCTATAGGGATTCTGGGAGGAGGTTTTGTCACGGGAGATCAGCTTTATTAATACCTTTTTATACCGGGATCATTGATTGAGCAAAGCAAGGAGGTAAAATAAATGGTAATTTATTTCAGGAAAAGACATACACACAATGTAACACAATTTACAGGGTTAACACACTTACTGCGAACGGGGTTAACGAATAAATCTATCCTTAGAACCAAGTTCTCAAAAGTGACCTCTGTAGGAGCCCTCTCCAATGACCGGGAGGTACTCACGAAAGTAACGCAACGCCAGGCGCGACCGCTACGTTCTCAAAAAGTGGGACTTAGAAAATGTTCCATCCAGCAGAAGAAAGGCAGTAACCATGGAAATGCGGCCGGACTTTCACGCCAGGACAGTCCCAGTGAGTCAAAACCTCAAGAAGTGTCAGGCCAGTTAAACCGCCGGACAAGGCGGACGTAACTGCACCTGCATCTTAATAGGGGAGGTGTGGTTACCTCTGATCCATGAGTTGAGGTTCTAGAGTGTCAGCTCTGGGACCTAGATGTCAGAAATACATTACTGTGACTGTGTGCAAATTATGCAACATTAAAGATGTTCTGGGATTTGCCTTTCCTGGGGTGCTGGGACCGGGAGATTTCTAGGCTGTAAGTTTCAGGGTGGGTTTGCCGGAGAAAGTCTTCACAGAATGTGTCTATGTACCGGGGTTCTGGAGTTCTGGGATACCCCAAAAGTTGTATCCGGGAATCGAGTGAGATTCTCGGCTGCAGCCAAGCACATTGCTCCGGGCAAACTCTGACCCTGAAAACGTACCTGCAACCATACAGGGGGTCCCTAGTATAAGGAGGGGTACCCAGGTGCATGCCCAGGTACCCTGAACCTAGTATAGGGGTTCAGGGGATGCTCCAGCTCTGTCATAAAGCTGAGAGTGATTGATTGTGTGTAAAAAGTTTAAAAGTTATTTCTAGAGTGTGCCAAGAATGAGGCGAGTGAGTGTAGGCCAGGCATGCGGCCCGCAACGAAATATTTTTGCGGCCCGCTCACAACCAGCCCGGCGGTCGTGTGTGTCGGCGAGCGCGTGGGCGGCGGTAAAAAGTTTTGGCCGCGGGAGAAGCGAGCGCGGGTGTGGGGGAAGCGAGCAGCACGGGCGGAAGTAAAATCTGTCCTGCAGGGGCTGGAGGCGTACGGTGGCCGGGTGCAGTCAATCTGCACTCGTGCCGTGTGTGGGAGGACACGGGGGCGGAGTCAAAACCCCGGCGGAGAGACTGCATTCTCCTTGAAGCCTGGTAAACCAGAGAGATCATGGCCGCCCCCCTCCATGAGGTATATATATATATATATAGTGCATGCACTGAGAAAAGATCACGCTGACACACAGAAGTTCAGAATGATAATGTCTGACTTTATTCCTACACAGCCTGCGTTCATATACAGGGGCTGTAGGGGAGGGGGTTTGTATGCAAAAGAGCTAGACAGCTCAGTGATTCTTTGTTAGGTCTCGTCCTTGTATGGTCTTGTTGTTATGATTTTTGGTCTTGTTATTGTAGGTTTTCTTGGACACATCATCATTTGAGGGGAATTTCTCGATGCCATCTTCCTTACTTGAAGGGAGGGGTAGCTGCGGTAGCCATTTTGAGTAAGGAATCATAGCAAGGTACACATTACAGAAAAAGAAGAAATAGGCATTTTATCCAATCCATCACAGTCCCCCCTTGAAATGTCTATTTCTGAGTCTGTCCCTAGATGTGTCCTAACTCATCTGTCCAGATGTGCCTGGGAACTCTTTTGTGCTGTACGTTAGACGAGTCATGGCTTGTCCATGACCCCCCTTGCCACAGACTTTGCACATAAGGAAGTCAGATGCTGTCCCTACGGATTTATACTATTGTACTTAACTGGGAGGGACGGTAACGGAGTAAATGGACCATCTTCCGAGAGTGGAGTATTATTATCTGACTGCAGAAAAAAGGTAGGAGTGCTATTGTCAACAGCTTTGGTCATGAACTTTTTAAAACATGGGAGAACACAGCAGACAATAATCACAAACAAAATAAAAATAATAACTATTGCGATGCCTATTTGGGCAAGAATCTTTTTCCATCCCGTCAGCCAACCAAAATACTGGTCCCATGGATCAGTAATCCCGGAATTCTTCTTGAGTTCAATTGACAGTTCTTCTAATTTCTTAATGGCTAATGTGACTTTACCATTGGGGCCGGTGTTATCGGGAATGTAGGTACAACAGGTTCCCGTACCCTCAATCATCTTGCAAACACCTCCCTTCTCGGCTAGGATCATATCTAAAGCCATTCTATTCTGGAAGGTCATATAAGATGTTGGAGCCAATTGGTCCGCAATACCTTGTAAAGCATCTCTGATCTCTGGTGTAATTGACAAACCGTTGTTGGTTGTAATACACATAATTAATCCAATCAACGTTTTTATTAATGGTAACTATGGGAATCAGAGATTCAAATCCCGCTTTAACCTGGTCCCTGGCTTTAAACTGGTCAGGCACCCCCCTTGTATTTCCTTTTATCCAAGACCCTAGAACATATACACCAGCGTCCCTGGGGCTAGGGTTTTCTATAGTTAGTGTGAGTTTCATTATTTTACCCGTCTTACCACTGACTAGACATGTACCAGTTTTCCGCAAGGTCATCCGATTAATTAGAGACTTGCCATTCCTGTCCTTCCTTGCTAGGCCACTTTGTGGTCGGTATCCCCAATCGGTTCCCGTGTTCCATCCTACTGCTCCCCAGTAATCACATTCCTTTCCCCAGTAGGAATCCGTTACACATATATAAGTGGACCTGGAACCGGAATTGCTGTATAGAACACATTGCCAATGTGTTGAGGGGCAGCTGACAATATTACAATAATCAAAGGAGAAGGTAGCTACATGAGTAGTGGATGAATTATACCAAACCGTGACTACCCCTTCATGTTGGGTGATAGCAATCTTTTGTGCCCCCCCCCAGACCCAACAAGCAAAAGATATATAGCATCATTTTCCTTCTGAGGTGTCCTCGTTGGGAGCTGGAACCTTCTTGCAATGAGAGGCGTGTATCCAGGTGTTCTTGCCAGCTAGTTTGACTGATGTGGCTGTGGTCAACAGAACTTGGAAAGGACCATCATATCTGGGCTCTAGGGAGTGTTTCCTTACAAATTTCTTCACGAGCACCCTGTCTCCAGGCACGAGTTTATGAGTCCCGGTATCTAGATCTGGATCTGGAATAGAAGAAAACACTCGACCATGCATATTGGTTAGTTCTTGCACTAGGGCAGTTACATATTTGGTCAAAACATCAGACTGCATTTGTAACTGCTGTGGGTAGTAACAACCAAGTTTGGGGGCAGTACCAAACAGTATCTCAAATGGGGATAGAGATGTTCCCCTCGTGGGGTGTATTGAACACTGAACAAAGCAATGGGTAGACTATCTGGCCAGGGCATATTTGTTTCCTGGGCCATTTTCAACATTCTAGTTTTCAGTGTGCCATTCATTCTTTCTACCTTTCCGCTACTCTGGGGATGGTATGGGGTGTGGAAAGCAAGGGTGGTCCCTAGCGCGGACCAAATTTCTTTAGCTAACGTAGCAGTGAAAGCGGGGCCTTGCAAGGTGTTTCTGCGGTGGTTTTTCCACACGTCCTGGGTTACACTTTGCACAAATTGTACATGATTTGCATAAATTACTAGTCATTGGTGTAATTCCAGGTGCCACATAGTATTTGTCGATCAGTGCATTCATAAGAGTCTTTGAGAGATGTGCTGCTCCATGTGCCCAATGTACCACAGCAGGATACAGTGCCCGTGGCAGACAAAGTTTCTTTTTGTACTCGTAAATTCCTTCTTGGGGCGATGCACCTCTTCTCTTCCAGCTTTCCTTTTCTTCCTTTGCTGCAGATTCTTGCAACTTCTTCAGATATTCTCGATTTACTGGGAGGTTCTGCATTAACGGAACCATCCTTGTCGTGTCTACTCGATATCTTCCACTTCTCGTATCCCGCTGGCAGCTTGTTTTGCCGCAGCATCTGCCAGATGGTTTCCTCTGGCTTCTTCTGTGTTCAGTTTCCCATGTGCTTTTACCTTTAGGATGGCCACATGGCTTGGAAGGAGTAGGGCGTCCATCAGAGCTTGTATGGCTGAGCTGTGTTTCACTGGTGTTCCTGCTGCTGTCAGAAATTCCCTGGTTTGCCAAATGATGCCAAAATCGTGTGCTACACCAAAGGCATATCTAGAGTCAGTGTAGATATTCGCCGTTTGTCCTTCTGCCAGTTTACACGCTGCAGTGAGAGCTTGTAGTTCGGCTTCTTGTGCAGATGCTGTTGACGGTAGTGTGCTTGCCAGTAGGACCACAGAGTCTGTGGTGACCGCATAACCCGTATGATAGGTGCCTTGTTGATCAGTATATCGAGAACCATCCACAAACAGAATTAGATCTGGGTTCTGTACCGGCGTTTCACTCACCGTGGGCAGATGTGCAGTTTCTGGCTTCATGAGTTCGAAGCAATCATGGGGTAGGTCGACTCCAGCTGTGCTTTGTTCTTGTTCGTGTCCCTGCACATCTCCCCCCTCGGGAAGTGGAAGAAGAGTGGAGGGGTTAAGCACTTGGCACCGGAGAAGGGTGACATTGTCTGGAATGAGAAGCGAGCATTGCAACCTGAGGTGTCTGGCAGCGGACAGATGCTTTGGCTGTGTCTGATTGAGAATAGCAGCAATGTCATGTGGTGCCAGGAGAATGAGGTCATGCCCTAGAACAATGTCCGAAGTTTTATCCCGCAGTGCTTGAGCAGCAAAGACAGCACGAAGACAGGACGGTCCACCACGAGCCACAGCATCGAGACGGCTGGAGTAATAACCAATAGGTCGACATCGGCCAGCGTGTGGCTGTGTTAACACTCCAGTTGCATGTCCATTTCGTTCTTATACGAAAAGCTTGAAGGGCAAATCATAGTCTCAGAGGCCCAAGGCAGGGGCAGAGGATATTACCTGTTTGAGAACAGTGAAATTCTTGGAAGCCTCTGGGGTCATCTGAAAGGGATTTGTTGTTAAAACATCGTACAATGGTTGCATCATTTACTGCTCGAAGATCTTGAACCATTCTATACTTATCAGATTCACCCTTCGCTGTGCGTTTCTTCACAGGGAAAAGAGGGGTATTGCAGTTTACGGGGAAGCGGGGCCCCTTGTTTGAGCTGTATAACAATGGGCGGTACCGTTAGGTGCCGATATCCTCAGGGCCTGTGGACCATAATTTGGACGGGATCCTATCCATGACAGCGGACGGTATACTGGCGGCTGAGGGTTTGTCCGCTAATGCCAAAAGTATTGGAAGGGAACAAAGGGCAGAGACATCTGACTCCCAGAGCGGGGAGGTTACATCAATGGTGCCGTCCTCGGAGAATATTATGGAAGCCTGTAACCTGGATAAAACATCAGCGCCAAGCAGATTAAGCGGGTAAGTAGAGGAAACTACAAATCGTGCAAATAGTTCAGGGTAGGGACCTATCTGCAGGGGTCGTGTTAATGGGCTAGAGCGCGGTGTGCCATCTACCCCCACACATGAAACATCAATATCAGACAAATAGGAAGGGTCGGGTATGTCTGCAGCTCTAATTACGCTCCTGGCTGCACCTGTGTATACCAGGAAGGGGGTGAGGTGACATACATTATTGGGGCGCCTTCTACCTGCTTGGGCGTCTGCCCATATAACCTTGGGCCGCGGTCGGGTACTGGGGGGTGTCTGGGGTTAGTATTCCAGGTCATGTTTGCCTCCTGTGCAGCGGCCTGTGACTCACTATCTGAGTCAAAACTACCAGGCGTACTGTAGTGGACACTGCTGCTGGGTCTGTGTGCTATTGTTGTGTCAGGGTAGACTTGAATCCCTACCGCTGGGGCAGTGGTTGTTTGGGGTGAAAGGGCTGGCATCAGGGGCATTAGGGGCGCAGTCGGGGTGTAACAGGAACCGTCCACCTGCAGCACAGGATATAGTTCTGCTGCATAAACAGTCAAAATTGGTTTGTCATTCGTGGGCGGGGTAGTGGGTTGTATAGGTCGGGGTGCTGCTGGAGCTGGGAGCGAAGGTAACAAAGGAGTGAGTATAGGTAAATCAGTCACACCGTGGCGCTGCACACCACAATTAAAACAATCTTCCCTGCATTGGGGGTTTCGGGTGCCACACCTTAAACATGTCCAGGGGGGTTACTTGTACAGTCACCGCAAGGGTGATAAAGAAATACAACCTTCCCTCCCTTTTCTATCTCCTGCTCGGTCCATTTTTCTCTGGACAGCCTTGGCAACATTAAACCAGGCTTCTGCTGTCTTCAGCAGGTTGTCATCACTCAAAATTCCTCTTTCTTTCAATATTTTTCGCCACTCTTCTGGCTGTAACCTGCCTTTTGCTGCAGTAATGCCACATACTTTAAACAGTCTACTTGATTTGTTTTTCACTTGTTATTATATTAACTTCTGTCCTGGCAATGATAAAATAAATGCAGCGGGACCCTTCTGTCCCTCAACAGAATTCTTTTGACCCATATTAACGTAAGGTATGTTTCCCTGTGGGATTCAAAAACACACAAGACTGCGCTCACTGAACTTCTCCCTCCCACAGAAAAAGACCCCTCTTTCTAGTTGCCATTAGAACAGAAAGAAAAAGAATATTTTCTGGTTTTAAAAGACCCGTTCGTGTGGCCAGTACGAACAAACCTTTTAAAAATAAATCTTTACCAGTTACAGGGCTGCTCCCATTCCTTTTCGTTCTGTTCTCTCTCTTTCCGCCACTAGGTGGCAGGCTAAGACTCCTTTCTTTGTCTTACTTGTCTGTGCTCAAATGTTAAAGCTGCACTTTTTTTTTTCCTTTTCAAGCTACACTGCAATTACTGCCTTTTTTCCCCCTTCTTTTTCTTCTTTCCCTTCACTTAAAACACTTTATTTCCCTTCCAAATAATATACACAGTATCTAATTGTATCCCAATTTCTGCATATAAACCTTTCATAAAAATAACCCTCAATACCTACTTCCTCAACTATTGGCAAATTCACTTGCTATTTCTTTCCTATTCACTTTCTCTTCCACTGCAAAGCGTACGTTAACGCGGAAAAAACAGGAGTTCGGGCAGTTTAACGTCTAGGGGTTATCGCCCAAGCACCTATGGGCTATCTCTTCTACTCTCAACAATCCCCACCCGTCCTCATGAATTCTCAACACTAATACACAAACACATTTTGGACATAACATACAACTTGATTACGAGAGAGAGGGAAAGGTTGTTCAGGGATCAATCGGCAGGATTCCGCGCTGCTACCAACTGTAACTCGCCTTTAACACCCCTCCCTTGCAACGCGCCAACCGCACAGTCACTACCGGGATCACCGTGTTTCCTCTCTGAACCGACTATACCTTACTCCCCCTTTACCCCTCCTTCCACCAAGTTTGCAACGTACAATGACAAGACCCCTAATCAGCCGGCAAAAATCCCACTCCACTTCGGGCTCCCACTTGCGGCACTGACTAACATATACAACATGTAAACATATACCGGGTGACAGATAGTCTATGTAACAGGTTTGAGTTTAAAACGGGCTCTGGGCAAGATATCTACCTGTCTTTAGGTGACCTTCGGAGAGCCGTATGAGACACAGAAATAGACCAACAGCGGAGACAGATAATAAATGTTATCTTACCGTACTCCAGAGGTGATCAGTCTCCTGCCGCGTCCGCATTTGGTCCACCTCGGTCCCTCTGTGCACGGCTGTCTGTTGGTTCACAACCCAGGGCCCCACGTTAGAGCGCCAGCTGATTTGGTTCAGAACAATCGTCTGCAGAGTATCTGTCCCCGTCCAGATTATTTTCCCTATATATATATATATATAGTGCATGCACTGAGAAAAAATCACGCTGACACACAGGAGTTCAGAATGATAATGTCTGACTTTATTCCTACACAGCCTGCGTTAATATACAGGGGCTGTAGGGGAGGGGGTTTGTATGCAAAAGAGCTAGACAGCTCAGTGATTCTTTGTTAGGTCTCGTCCTTGTATGGTCTTGTTGTTATGATTTATGGTCTTGTTATTGTAGGTTTTCTTGGACACATCAGCATTTGAGGGGAATTCCTCGGTGCCATCTTCCTTACTTGAAGGGAGGGGTAGCTGCGGTAGCCATTTTGAGTAAGGAATCATAGCAAGGTACACATTACAGAAAAAGAAGAAATACACTGGCGACACACTTTATTCGAGCTCGGCTAGTCCCACGAATTCAGCATCTCACTGAGACAGGGGCCACAGCATCTCACTGAGACAGGGGCCACAGCATCTCACTGAGACAGGGGCCGCAGCATCTCACTGAGACAGGGGCCACAGCATCTCACTGAGACGGGAGACCAGGTATTTTCACATTTATTCCGGGATCATATCCCTGAGCAAAGCCAATAAGTAAAATACATTGTGATTTATTCTGCAGAAACAGCAAACACACATTGGATTACAATAAGAAGAAAATACTCTTAGGGACTCCTGCAGTAAGCGCCAAAAAGCTGTTTTCCCCATTTTTTTCGCCAAAAATGCCTCTGTGATTCAATAAGCGCCGATAAGCTGCCGAATACACACACCAAAAAAAATCGGCATTTTTTTTTGCCAAAATAAGTTATCGGCCGCCGCATGGCGATAAGCCCCATAAGCCACTTTTCGGCACTCATCGCCACTTTTTGAAAACGGCTCAATTCTAGTAGCCCCGATCAGCTTTTCGCTGCTGATCGCCGCTCTAGAGATTTTCCCGCCTATCCGTCCCACCAACTAACGTTGGCACGTTGCTGGGGAGAAGCATCGCACGGGCGGTGGGACGGCACTTAGAAAATATTTTGGCCTTTTTCCTGCCTGGGACTGATGCCGGGGGTCTCCGGAGCTGATACCCGCACCGGAGGCCCCCGGCATGCACCCGAGGCAGGAAACATGCATTTACAGCCCACTTCATTACTTTAGCAGCTAACCGCTAAGGCAATGAAGGGGTTAACCGCCCGTGCCAGGCTTATTGTGATTAGCGGGGGTGGGTGAAGGGGGTATTTGGCCCTTGGTGGGTGTTTAGGTCTTGAGGGGGGGTTGCGGGTGGGCTTAACCCCTTCTTTACCTTAGCGGTTATTATCGCTACGGTAATGAAGGGGTTAACCCCTCCCGCTACCCACCCGCGAAAACCCACCGTTGGAGTTAATACCCCCTTCACCCACCCCCGCTACCCACAATAAAAAAACCTACACACTACAGCCCCACAATAAATAATGAAATATATATATATGTATGTAACGGGTCTTCCCCCACCCAATCTCACATCGAGCCTCCTCAGGGAACTCTCTCTCGGGTTACAGGGATTGTTGGTGCATACCTGCTGGTAACAGGAGGGCCTGGGTCTCCCACGATAACAGGACAGGCTTCTCGGGCTGTGCCCGAATCTTTCTCAATGGTGCAGCGCTTCCATCTTGTGTAGCCCCCAGCTGTGCGGGGTGGAGTAACTGCAAAAGAGTTGTGTCTCCCTGTCCTCCCAATATACTCCACTCTCAGGCAGGAGATAAAAGCAGAATGGTTCCTTATTGTCCTTGTTAGCAGCAGTCTATGTTACCACACAGCACTCTTATGATGTTCCCCACCTGTGTGGACTCTGGGATCGCGGCACCCGCACCCTGGTGCTTCCTCACCTTCATTAACCCCCGCTGCCGTGGCGCGCGCCCCTCGCTGGCGTCACTTACCTCCGGCGGCTCTGGGGGTTCCCCGCCGTCCTCTGCGTTCTCGCGCTCCTGCGGGACCTTCCCTCTCTCATGCGGCTGCTACCGCTTACGAGCGCGCGCCCGTCTCTGTTACAGAGCACGCGCAGGACTCTTTTAAATTATTCACTGCTCCTGCAGTGAGGCTCTGCCCCCAACACATACACAAGGATCAATCAGGCATAAATACCACTCACCTGTATCCTCCTTTGGACAGCCTATCCAGGACAGCTCCATGCACTCCTCCAGGCCTGCCTCCTCTTCCTATTGGTCAGCCACGCTTTATATTGCCTGTCCTGTCATTCAGTCATTGCTCGACATAGTTTCCACTAGGATCACTACTCTGGCGTTCTCTCTCATTCACTCAGGTTACGACTTGGCTTGGCGGACGTCTTTCTCTGGCTCTCGACCCCTTGCTTGGACAAACGACCTTCCGGAATTCTCCTATCCCTGACCTTAGCTAAAACGGCAACGACGACGGCACCTCTACACCGGTACCGGCAAGTATTGCTAGCTAAACGTCACCTGGCCTGGCAGCGCCAAAATCACCACACTCCGGACACGCTCCTTTTGCTGCGGGTGCGTGTCCATATACGTTCCTCACCTCAGTAGAAGGGACGGGTCTGGTCTGCGGGCAGTACCGGCGTAACACCACCAGGGTGTTACCGGACACACTCCCCGTCCGATATAGGAGCTGTCCCTTACTCTTCCCTTACTCCTTTGTGGAGCAAGAGAAATACCTCTCCCCTCTCCCCTAAGGGAGGGCCGTCAGCGTACCAGAGCCCTGGCAGCTTACTGAGATCCAGCCATCCTCTCTCAACGTCCCTCGGAACCCAGGACTTGGAAATCCCACAGTTCATTCACAGGTTATCAGCATATATATATATACCTATTAAACATAACCTTTAATAAAATGTACCGTGTCCTGTATCTTATGTGATAATATGTGTAAGTCCCGTTCTGGTGTCAGGGATGGAGTGAGGGTATAACTGCCTACTCTCACTCGCCTCATTCTTGGCACACTCAAGAAATAACTTTTAAACTTTTTACACACAATCAATCACTCTCAGCTTTATGACAGAGCTGGAGCATCCCCTGAACCCCTATACTAGGTTCAGGGTACCTGGGCATGCACCTAGGTACCCCTCCTTATACTAGGGACCCCTGTATGGTTGCAGGTACGTTTTCAGGGTCAGAGTTTGCCCGGAGCAATGTACTTGGCTGCATTCGAGAATCTCACTCGATTCCCGGATCCAACTTTTGGGGTACCCCAGAACTCCGGAACCCCGATACATAGACACATTCTGTGAAGACTTTCTCCTGCAAACCCTCCCTGAAACTTACAGCCTAGAAATCTCCCGGTCCCAGCACCCCAGGAAAGGCAAATCCCGAAAAATCTTTAATGTCGCATAATTTGCACAGTCACAGTTATATATTTCTGACATCTAGGTCCCAGAGCTGACACTCTAGGACCTCAACACATGGATCAGGGGTAACCACACCTCCCCTATTAAGATGCAGGTGCAGTTACGACCTCCTTGTCCGGCGGTTTAACTGGCCTGACACTTCTTGAGGTTTTGGCTCACTGGGACTGTCCTGGCGTGAAAGTCTGTCCGCATTTCCATGGTTACTGCCTTTCTTCTGCTGGATGGAACATTTTCAAAGTCACGCTTTTTGAGGACGTAGCGGTCGCGCCTGGCGTTGCGTTCCTTTCGTGAGTACCTCCCGGTCATTGGAGAGGGCTCCTACAGAGGTCACTTTTGCAAACTTGGTTCTAAGGATAGATTTGTTCGTTAACCCCGTCCTCAGTAAGGGGGCTATGCACTAAGCTCCGAGCTTTCGCGCCGGCTGAAAAAAATTAGCACGTCCGATAAAAAATGAAGCCGGCGGCGCGATTCACTAAGGCCCTCAGCCCATTTTCTATCGGACGTGCCCAAAACTGGCTTATCGTGCGTGCAATGTATTTCCCCCCTGCTATCGCACTGAAACTTCCCGTACGCTAGCTGATTGAAAAAAAAAGCCGCTTGTAACATTTGCATGGAGATTTGCCATCTCCATGCAAGGCTGTTACAGGCGATTGCACAATAAATAAATACATTTTAATTATAGTGTACATGAGCAGGGGGTCTCCGGAGCTGACCCGCATTGGTTTCAGGTCCGAGGACCCCCTACTTCAGGAGATACAGGCCCCATTATGGGGTGCCGGTATCCCCTGCACTTTCAAGCGTCCGCGTCACGTGACCGGGACATTGAAATTCTGCAGGGGATACCGGCACCCCATAACGGAGCCTGTATCTCCTGAAGTAGGGGGTCCTCGGACCTGAAACCAATGCGGGTCAGCTCCGGAGACCCCCTGCACATCTACACTATAATTAAAATGTATATTAAAAAAAGAATTATCAAACATCAATACACGACCCCCCTCCCCCCCCCGCCCTAACACATACATACAATAATGTGGAAAAAATTACTATTATCCAGATATGGATAAGATTATTTGCCCATTATTAAAACTGCATACATACCTAAATAAAGTCAATAAAAACAGTAGCCAGCTAATGCAATCAATACAAGCAGTAACAACATCCATAATTATTTAATTAAACCATTAACCAATTAAACCAATTAATTCCTAAACCAACTCAAAATGAATAGTAACACTAACCAATCAAACCAATTAATTACAACAACATTAATGAATGTAACATTAAAAGACAAAGAAATACATTCAAACAATCTCTGAAAGAACCAAAAACCCAATAGCCAATATAATACAACATTAACTACAGTACAAACGAACACCAATCGCAAACATTTTATTACATTAAGCAGGAAAAATACAAACAATTACATCCACCTAAGAAGCTGACATTAAAAAAAACCAACAGCAATAGCAAGCCACAAATGCCCCCAAATATTGTCATAATAATGTGTAACGGGTTTTCTGGACTGGCCTGACCCACCCAATCTCATATTGGCCCCTGTGGTCTAACCAGTCCCCATTACAGTGTGATGTCTGGTGGTGCACCTGTTGGCAACAGGACTCCTGAGTCTCCCGCATGATGGTAGGGGGGGATTTGCCAACCCAGACAGGCGGCTGAGGTAGTGTGCTGAGTCCTACCTAGATCCAGTGCAGTGCCTCCACCTCATCAGGATCCCTTCTCTTGCTTGGGGATGGTCCTGGAGAGTAACTCCTCTGTGGTGCTCCTCTCTGTGTAATCACTCCACACATACACACGAGGGTATAGTTGAGCAGGGACATCTTTATTGCACACACGGTGGGCTAGCCGCCCTTCACAGTCGGTGTAATCAGCCCGACATGTTCACCGTGCTCCCCTTTGAAAGGTTTGCTCTGCCCTTAATAGGTGGGTTCCTTTATCTCCCGAATAGAGATAATTCCTGTGCCAGGTCCCTGGTCACAGGCTCATAGTTGTCCTCCAAGCCTCAGTCCAGGCTTGCTCCTTAACCTTTCTTTAACACCTCCTCCTCCACTAACAACTGCTCCACTATCACAACTAACTTTTGAACAGTGCTGTGCCTTATATCTCCAGGGGGTGGGCACATCTCTGATGTCACTAAGGGTGGACTCAGAGCATGTAGCCACTCCCTTCCACACATAGGGCACCTCACCAGGGTGTGAGGGCAAACCTCCATAATTACTGCTGGCATGCCCACAACTTACCAGGCCTTACTGTCAGCAGGAGAGATGACTGCAGCCATTTTACAGCATGGTTACAAATGTATTAATCTGTACCCTAAAGTGGTACAGAGTAATATATTATCAGTCAATGTGCCTCCCCCAAAAAATCAAAAAACACATCCAATGAAAAAACCTTTAAAAAGAGACATTTACAAACATTGAATATATTACTTACCATTAGAAGCGGTGGCCCTCCGACTCCCGGGGAAACAGGAAGCTCACGTATCTTGAAGGCCTCCAACAGCATCCGATGCCATCCGCCATGAAGATCCGGCTCAGGTACCCCAATCTTCTTTTTTCTTTCTTTACTCACCGTCTTCTATCTTCATCTGTAACCATTTCTTGTTGTTCTTTATCTTCTTTCTTCATCTGACAATCCATAAAACCCCATGTTAAATCCCAGCCGATGCTGTCTCGTCGGCTTCTTGGGCTCAAATGAGGCGTCACGGCCTTAAATAGGGCTTGTGACGTCACATTTAGCCTCAAAATGGCGAACAGCCACCTGATTGGCTGTTCAAACCATGTTCCGACTTTTTTTTTTTTACATGACGTGACCGTCACTAACGGAGTGACGCCAGCCAATCAGAATGGCTGTGCTTCATTTGCCTTTAAGATGACGTCACGAAGCCGACGTCACATGGTATTTCAGCCAATCAGATCGTGGGATACAATTCCACACTCTGATTGGCTGAATACCATGTGACCCGGCCATCTTGGATTTCGTGAGTAGTCGGTTCGAAGAGTGGCTGGATCACACGGACAGGTACTGCCTGAATGGTCATGCACCAATGCCGTCCAGAGGCAGCGTATAATTGAGTGCCTGCGCCCCCAGCATCCACATGGTCCACTGCTATCAGGACGACCACCCAGACGCTGATACGGCGGCCATCATTTACTCCCTACCTACCAATTACTGTAAGCTCCTCGGGTGCAGGGACTCCTCTTCCTTAATGTTACTTTTATGTCTAAAGCGCTACTCCCATGATCTGTTATTATATTATCTGTTATTTATTTGATTACCACGTGTATTACTACTGTGAAGCGCTATGTACATTAATGGCGCTATATAAATAAAGACATACAATACAATACTCCCTTACCAAGACATATAGGGTTCCTGTGGATGCCTTCGCCCTGATGGCCAAGTTCCATGCTCTGGCCCAGAGAGGGAGAAATGGTGTCTGATTTCCTAAGACGTCTGCATCTGGATCTGTGAACCCTGGTGAGGAAGGGGGGTGGTGGCAGAAGATGGATGCCGACGACGCTGCACCACCCAGCAACTGAGGGGGCTTCTTCATTGCACCTGGTGTCCGTACCGTCGCGGCTGCCTCGCGCCAGGACACATTGGCGTTTAATGACTTAATGGACCGGGTCCAAGCACATGAGACTGTGGCTGGGGCGTGACTTGACCTCGGGAAAGAAGGCGACGGGTGGGGTCAAAGATACCAAAAAGTCGAAGCTAAAGCCGATACGTCCGGGGATGGGGACCCAGACAAGGAGGACTCGGAGGTGCCTGCAGCTGCCCGGAGCGCCCTGTGTCGACGAACCTCGCCCCCTTCCGAGACAATGCCTACCACAGTCAACTCCAGTGCTATGCTTGTGGAAAGATGGGGCCATTCAGGCGCGCTGGCTTTCCCTACGGAGAACGGCATCTCGCCGGCCAAGTCCATGCTGTGTACCCACAGAACGGAGCCACAGACCCGCCTCGACGAGTAATCGATTGGACCAGCCGCCATCGTCAGTTTGGTGATTGAAACACTATTGCCTCTGCATTGATGGATACGGGGTCTCAGGTGACCATAGTGTATCGGCCCTTCTATGATCAACACTTACACCGACTGCCGTCTGTTATCGGCTGACTCCTTAAGGTTGAGAGGGCTGAGCCACCAAAACTACCCCATCGATGAGTGGTGAAGGTACACCTGACATTCCCCAGCTGAACACCGGCAAGCACTATCCCATGGAAGTGGAAGCATTGGTGTGTCCAGAACCCCAAGATCATCCCAGCGCTCCGATATCATGGGAACCAACACCGACATTGTGCAATCGGTGATCCGCATGTACTATCAGGAAGCGGGCGAATCCCCGTGCTGGCTCTAGTTACGTGCCCGGCATTACAAGAGGCTTGTGGTAAAATCGCGACTGAAGAGGAGCATGGTGCTGTACAGTCAAGAGTGGAACTTGCCCGAGATTCCTCCCGGGGAAGGGAAATGATGATCGTCGCCTGTCCCTACCCTGCCAGACGCCCGGAGATCAGCTATTCTCCTTGGAGAGCACGACACGGGATGATCAACGGCTCGGCTACGAATTACTAGCTTCAGTAAAGAAATGGTCGGGGAAATTCCCGCTCGAACTTGGGTAATGTGCAAACATCTCCCGTACCCCTGTGCATTGATCGCCGCAGCCTTTGGGTCGAATCTACCCCGTGACTACTGAAAGAAAGACGTAGGCGAACACCTGTGGCCACCACCCATGCAATAACTCCCCTGTTGGCATTTGACTTCGGAGATTCGCTGCTAACGGAGGACTGAGAGAAGACTGCAAGTCAAGCTGGAAGAACGACGGGAGGTGTTCTTCACGAGTGATATGGATGTGGGGTGCACCGCAGACGCCCGCCACACCATTCGGTTGAGCGACACCATACCGTTCCGGAGCGTTCCCGCCGCATTGCACTCCAGACGTGGAAGAGGTTAGGAGATTACTACCGAAAATGGAGAAAGCTGGTATCGTTCAAGGGTCACCAGTCCGTTGCCTCCCCCCATCGTGTGTGGTTCGCAAGAAGAATGGGACAGTGCGTCTATGCGTAGACTATAGGACACTGACCAATCGTACGGCACCTGATCAGTATACCCTCCCATGCATCGAGGACCTTCTGAACGCCTTGAGTCGGAAGTAATGGTTCATGTACTAGATCTGAGGTCGGGGTACTATCAAGTGCCCATGGATCTGGAAGATCAGGAAGAACAGCCTTCATCTTTCCGCTAGGGTTATAGCGTCCCATCCCACTCGGTATGCGGCCCCTGCCCCATTCAGAGGTTATGAACAGACACTGGGAGACTAACCCGCAGAAGCTTGGTACCGAACGACTTTATAGTGTTCGGAAGACGCTAGAGGAGCATGAGGAGCGGCTGATTGTGAGGAATCAGATCCGCGGCATCCGCGCCCTGGTTCCTCTTGCTCCTATATTCACCCCTGCTGCCGTGGCGTCGCGTCCCTCGCCAGCGCCACTCACCTCCGCGGTTCGGGGGTTCCCCGTCGTCCTCGGCATCCCGTCTCCCAGCAGTTACCTCACGCGGCCGCCATTTGCCCGGCGCGCGCCTGAACAGCGCGCGAGCGGGCGAAGTTAATTATTCACTGCCTCGGCAGTGAAGACCCGCCCCCAACACAGGAATAAGATCTCCTGTCAAGACAAGAGTCCTCACCTGCCTGCCAATCAAGGGCTGTACACATAACCTGTAGATTCACCACTCTCCTGGACAGATATAATAATGCTCAAACAATTCTATATTCCCTGCCGGTGCAGACAGGATATTGTAGACAAGCGACAAACAATAAAGTGTATAGAGACCCCTCAAAGAACCTTTTGAGTTCACACAGGCCAGGATAGTGTATACGGTGTAATACCTATCTATAATAATGGTTCAGTCAACCTTTACAGGAAGCAATTGCTCACTGCATTGAGTGAGGACATGGCCACTAAAAATGCCGTAGCCAAATAACAAATTTATTAATTATCAGCAAAACTCACAACATAAACACGCGCATGCTCTAACTACTAAACCAATTAAAATCTGGATCCGGGAAACAGTCTCAATAGTAGCGGTTCAGAATTATTAACATCTATTGACTATTAGGTATATATACTGTGCCACCATTCATTAGTTATAGTTAAAATGGCTATGCAACCCTAATGTATAGGTGTGCATAGGATAAATGCCAAACGTGGCAGCACGGTAAAAACAATACATGAATGCCCCTGTGGCTTAGTATTCCAATATACTCACAGTTATTTTGACACAATTAATGGTTTATACCTAGACTGACCGCTTAGCAGCGGGGACGGCTTTAATCATTAGGCTTAGGTATCACCCTATGTAATCAGTAATGATGGATTACCACTTCTAATGATGAGTTTGTGTGTGTGTTGGAGCAATTGTATAATATTGGTATCGCTAATAAACAATACAGCTGCACACCTCAGTGATTAACGGTGTGTGTGCAGGATCTGTAGCAACAGTGTATGTTACCCCCTCTGGCAGCTGTTAGTATACGAGGGTTGCGCATAAAGAACCATACAATATTATATATGTAGATGTAAACTCCCACGCAATCAGTATAACCCGACACATCCACACTAGATACAAAGTCAGCCTGTATATTTTAACCCCCGCTGCAGCCCGATGCACGGACTGGTCTCACCGGATTCCTGCCTCCTTCAAGACGTCAGCGTAATGACGTCACTCCACGTACGTTTCGCGCGTAGGGGGCCTGCGCTTTCTCAAGGATGGGAGTGCCAGTATGGATAAGCGCTATCCTATTATATCTGCTAATGAATTGCAGGAGGTGTCTGCAATCGTTTATTAAGCCATAGCATTTACTGCTGCACTTCAATAAATGTGATATGATGTTCGTGATTGTGGTTTCAGAGTGTGGTGTGTTTTTTGTTTCCAACCTATGTGTAGTAATAGCTGTTTAATGATTCATATATGTAGATCGTAGTACTATTTATAGGAAGATAGTCTAATTAGTATAAACAGTATTACTGCTAGTACATCTAAAGCTGAGGCTATTATGTAACATATCATTCACTGTCAAAGACAGTTTTTACTGGGGGTCCAATTAGTATGAAAGTAATATTGGGTATATGCAGGGTATAGGGTAAACGTCATAAATCAGTCTCACATTCACCTCCTTCATATGAAATGTGCTTAGCAAGATGATTTTAAGGATCCTGAGGAATAATACAGTAGTGAACAGGGGTATGTAATTTGCCAATCAAGGAACCTATCCAGAGGCTCCCGCAGTCCTCCAGTTCTGTCTTCACTTCTGATTGGTCACCCACCTTTATAATGCCAGTCCTTCCTATCATTCATTGCTCGACATATTTTCACTTGGATTACTACTCTTGGCGTTTTCTCTCTTATTCTCTCAGTATACGACTTGGCTTGCGGACGTCTCTCTCTGGCTCTCGACCCCTGCTTGGACAAACGACCTTCCGGAATCTCCAATCCCAGACTTTTGCTAACGGCAACGACAACGGCATTTCTACACCGGTACCGGCAAGTAATTGCTAGCTAAATAACACCTGCCTGGCAACGCCAAATCACCACACTCCGGACACGCTCCCTTTGCTGCGGTGCGTGCTTCTATACGTTCCTCACCTCAGTGAAAGTAACGGGTCGGTCTGCGGCCACCCGTAACCTTATGTCGAGCCCACAAGACGCCGACCAGACTGTGGACTCTATGATGACGGCCATGTACCAACAATAACAGGCCTTAACGATCATGTGGCTCTCCTCTCCCGCAGGTGTATGGACCGCCCTTTACAGGCACCGCCTGCGGCTGCACCCCGGCGCAGCCTGACTTATCTTCCACTTCATTTCAGTTCCGCAGATTCCCGGCTCCCAGCCTACGCAGGGGATCCACACTCCTGTCGTGGCTTCTCAACCAGTGCGAGATCCGTTCGAGATGGCACCCCAGTTGTATGCTACTGGCCGGAAAAAGGTAGCCTACTTATAGTCTGTCTCACTAAGCATGGCTGGCATGCCTCTCCGATCCGGGAACTACCCCCTGATATTACCCGCGATTACGCGGCCTCCCTTCAAACGGACTTTCGAACCGGTTTTTGATACCCCGCACTCCAAGAGACTGGTTCTGATACCCTGCTAGAGCTTACACAGGGACGTTCGGCCTGTGGGCCAATACCGCCTTGGATTCAGAACTATACACCTGAGACTCATTGGGGTCAGGAGGCCTTAGTCGCCGTCTTCTGGAAAAGTCTATCGGAGTCTCTGAACGGATGAACTTGCCTTCTCCACGCAGGCCAGAGTCACGAGGAGCTCTCTCTCTGCTACTCGTATGGATCAGCGCCTTTAGGTACGCCGCGCTCACGTCAGCTTCCCCTCTACGCCTTTCCGTGCTTCCTTTTCCAGGTTCTCTACTAACCAGAGACCCTCTTCTCCCCGTTACCGGCGCTGGAGGCTCCAGAGCCGATCCAACTTGGAGTTTCAGCACCTCGGCACGTCACGACATCTCGCTCTACTGGGAGTCGTGCCTCCATTGCGGAGCTTCTGAGCAGCGCACCCGTAACCATCCTACCATCTCCGGGAAACGACTAAGCCCAGTGAGTACGAAGGGGCGCTCTCTGGGTACTGAATCTCCTTGTCCCCCTCCCAAAAGGGAACTTCCCAAAAGATTGCACTATTCCCGTCTCCCTTTCCAGGACCGACTTTCCGCACCTCCACAGCTGCATTTATCGATTCCGCAGGAGGGAACTTCATAGATCAAACCTTTTCTCTGAACAAAACAGATTCCGCTTCCAGGAAGGACTCTCCCGTTGCCTTGGTCGGGATTGATAATTCGACCTCTCACCCACGTCTTATATATCTCCTAGAAACCGGACCTATAACCCTTTCTACGCATTCTCACAAAGAGACTCGGTTTTTGATCTTATTCATCCCCGGGACACACCTATCACGCTTGCTCCCTGGTTACAGAAGCATAATCCACTCATCGATGGGTTTCTCCTAACCCTATTAACTGGAGGTCAAGGTCAGAGGAACTTCTTTCTCTATCAAGCAACCATCCTTTCTCATTAGCCAACACATCCAGTTCTCTGAGGGAGTTACCTTCTCGATACGCCGAATTCTTGGACGTTATACAAGACACAGTCGAACTTCTACCTCCTCATCTTTCCTCCGATTGTCGATTGATCTGGTACCCTGGTTATACCTTGCCTAAAGCCAAATCTTACCCTCTCGTTGCCCGAGACGAAGCATGGACAATATATTTGGGAATCTTAAGCGGGGCTTCATACGTCATTCCAATTCTCCTGCGGGGGCTGGATTCTTCTTTGTCAAAAAGAAAGATGGTACCCTCAGACCATGTATTGATTACCGGGTCCTGAACCATATCACGGTGAGAATCGTTATCCACTCCCACTCATTTCCGAACTCTTTGATAGACTTCAGGGGCCAATCTCTTTACTAAACTGGATCTTTGCGTGGCATACAACCTCATCCGTCAATCCGGGAGGGCGATGAATGGAAGACTGCCTTCAACACCCGAGCGGACACTACGAATATCTAGTGATGTCCTTCGGTTTTGCAACGCACCGGCAAGTTTTTCAGACTTCATCAAATGACATCTGTTTGGAGTTCTTAATCGATTTGTCATTGTATACCTGGATGACATCATTTTTTCTTCTCAAACTACAGGATCATATCCTCCATACAAAGTTTGTGCTTTCAGCACCTCCCAGAGACCGGTTGTTTGCTAAAATGGAGAAATGCTTTTTCATCAGTCCTACCACTTCCTTTCTCATGGTTAACAGCCACCTGATTGGCTGTTCAAACCATGTTCCGACTTTTTTTTTTTTTACATGACGTCACTTAAAGGGAATGATGCCAGCCAATCAGAATGGCTGTGCTTCATTTGCCTTTAAGATGAAGTGACGAAGACGGCGTCACATGGTATTTCAGCCAATCAGATCATGGGAACCATTTCCACACTCTGATTGGCTGAAATACCATGTGACGCCGGCCATCTTGGCGCCCCTCGCTGGCGTCACTACCTCCGGCGGCTCTGGGGGTTCCCCGCCGTCCTCTGCGTTCTCGCGCTCCTGCGGGACCTTCCCTCTCTCATGCGGCTGCTACCGCTTACGAGGCGACCTGAGGCCGCCTCTTGTTACAGAGCACGCGCAGGACTTTAATTATTCACTGCTCCTGCAGTGAGGCTCTGCCCCAACACATACACAAGGATCAATCAGGCATAATACCACTCACCTGTATCCTCCTTTGGACAGCCTATCCAGGACAGCTCCATGCACTCCTCCAGGCTGCCTCCTCTTCCTATTGGTCAGCCACGCTTTATATATGTCTGTCCTGTCTTCAGTCATTGCTCGACATACGTTTCCACTAGGATCACTACTCTGCGTTCTCTCTCATTCACTCAGGTTACGACTTGGCTGGCGGACGTCTTTCTCTGGCTCTCGACCCTCTTGCTTGGACAAACGACCTTCCGGAATTCTCCTATCCTGACCTTAGCTAAAACGGCAACGACGACGGCACCTCAACACCGTACCGGCAAGTATTGCTAGCTAACGTCACCTGGCCTGGCAGCGCCAAATACCACACTCCGGACACGCTCCTTTTGCTGCGGGTGCGTGTCCATATACGTTCCTCACCTCAGTAGAAGGGACGGGTCTGGTCTGGGGCAGTACCGGCGTAACACCACCAGGGTGTTACCGGACACACTCCCCGTCCGATATAGGAGCTGTCCCTTACTTTCCCTTACTCCTTTGTGGAGCAAGAGAAATACCTCTCCCCTCTCCCCTAAGGGAGGGCCGTCAGCGTACCAGAGCCCTGGCAGCTTACTGAGATCCAGCCATCCTCTCTCAACGTCCCTCGGAACCCAGGACTTGGAAATCCCACAGTTCATTCACAGGTTATCAGCATATATATATACCTATTAAACATAACCTTTAAAAAATGTACCGTGTCCTGTATCTTATGTGATATATGTGTAAGTCCCGTTCTGGTGTCAGGGATGAGTGAGGTATAACTGCCTACTCTCACTGCCTCATTCTTGCACATCAAGAAATAAACTTTTAAAACTTTTTACACACAATCATCACTCTCAGCTTACAAGAGCTGGAGCATCCCCTGAACCCCTATACTAGGTTCAGGGTACCTGGGCATGCACCTAGGTACCCTCCTTCTCTAGGGACCCCTGTATGGTTGCAGGTACGTTTTCAGGGTCAGAGTTTGCCCGGAGCAATGTACTTGGCTGCATTCGAGAATCTCACTCGATTCCCGGATCCAACTTTGGGGTACCCCAGAAACTCCGGAACCCCGATACATAGACACATTCTGTGAAGACTTTCTCCTGCAAACCCTCCCTGAAACTTACAGCCTAGAAATCTCCCGGTCCCAGCACCCCAGAAAGGCAAATCCCGAAAATCTTTAATGTCGCATAATTTGCACAGTCACAGTTATTATATTCTGACATCTAGTCCCAGAGCTGACACCTCTAGGACCTCAACACATGGATCAGGGTAACCACACCTCCCCTATTCAGATGCAGTGCAGTTACGACCTCCTTTCCGGCGGTTTAACTGGCCTGACACTTCTTGAGGTTTTGGCTCACTGGGACTGTCCTGGCGTGAAAGTCTGTCCCGCATTTCCATGGTTACTGCCTTTCTTCTGCTGGATGGAACATTTTCAAAGTCACGCTTTTTGAGGACGTAGCGGTCGCGCCTGCGTTGCGTTCCTTTCGTGAGTACCTCCCGGTCATTGGAGAGGGCTCTACACGAGGTCACTTTTGCAAACTTGGTTCTAAGGATAGATGTTTCGTTAACCCCGTCCTCAGTAAGGGGGCTATGCACTAAGCTCCGAGCTTTCGCGCCGGCTGAAAAAAATTAGCACGTCCGATAAAAAATGAAGCGGCGGCGCGATTCACTAAGGCCCCTCAGCCCATTTTCTATCGGACGTGCCCAAAAACTGGCTTTATCGTGCGTGCAATGTATTTCCCCCCTGCTATCGCACTGAAACTTCCCGTACGCTAGCTTTGAAAAAAAAAGCCGCTTGTAACATTTGCATGGAGATTTGCCATCTCCATGCAAGGCTGTTACAGGCGATTGCACAATAAATAATACATTTTAATTATAGTGTACATGAGCAGGGGGTCTCCGGAGCTGACCCGCATTGGTTTCAGGTCCGCGGACCCCCTACTTCAGGAGATACAGGCTCCGTTATGGGTGCCGGTATCCCCTGCAGAATTTCAATGTCCCGGTCACGTGACGCGGACGCTTGAAAGTGCAGGGGATACCGGCACCCCATAATGGGGCCTGTATCTCCTGAAGTAGGGGTCCTCGGACCTGAAACCAATGCGGGTCAGCTCCGGAGACCCCCTGCACATCTACACTATAATTAAAATGTATATTAAAAAAAGAATTATCAAACATCAATACACACCACCCCCCTCCCCCCTCCGCCCTAACACATACAGTACAATAAGTGCAAAATTACTATTATCCAGATATGGATAATAGATTATTTGCCCATTATTAAAACTGCATAGCATACCTAAATAAAGTCAATAAAAACGTAGCCAGCTAATGCAATCATACAAGCGTAACAACATCCATAATTATTTAATTAAACCATTAACCAATTAACCATTAATTCCTAACCAACTCAAATGAATAGTAACACTAACCAATCAAACCAATTAATTACAACAACATTAATGCATGTAACATAAAAGACAAAGAATACATTCAAACAATCTCTGAAAGAACCAAAAACCCAATAGCCAAATATACACATTAACTACAGTACAAACGAACACCAATCGCAAACATTTTATTACATTAAGCAGGAAAAATACACAACAATTACATCCACCTAAGAAGCTGACATTAAAAAAAAACCAACAGCAATAGCAAGCCACAAATGCCCCCCAATATTGTCATAATAAGTGTAACGGGTTTTCTGGACTGGCCTGACCCACCCAATCTCATATTGGCCCCGTGGTCTAACCAGTCCCCATTACAGTGTGATGTCTGGTGGTGCACCTGTTGGCAACAGGACTCCTGAGTCTCCCGCATGATGGTAGGGGGGATTTGCCAACCCAGACAGGCGGCTGAGGTAGTGTGCTGAGTCCTACCTAGATCCAGTGCAGTGCCTCCACCTCATCAAGATCCCTTCTCTTGCTTGGGGATGGTCCTGGAGAGTAACTCTCGTGGTGCTCCTCTCTGTGTAATCACTCCACACATACACACGAGGGTATAGTTGAGCAGGGACATCTTTCATTGCACACACGGTGGGCTAGCCGCCCTTCACAGTCGGTGTAATCAGCCGACATGTTCACCGTGCTCCCCTTTGAAAGGTTTGCTCTGCCTTAATAGGTGGGTTCCTTATCTCCCGAATAGAGATAATTCCTGTGCCAGGTCCCTGGTCACAGGCTCATAGTTGTCCTCCAAGCCTCAGTCCAGGCTTGCTCCTTAACCTTTCTTTAACACCTCCTCTCCACTAACAACTGCTCCACTATCACACTAACTTTTGACGTGCTGTGCTTATATCCAGGGGGTGGGCACATCTCTGATGTCACTAAGGTGGACTCAGAGCATGTAGCCACTCCCTTCCACACATAGGGCACCTCACCGGGTGTGAGAGGCAAACCTCCATAATTACTGCTGGCATGCCACAACTTACCAGGCCTTACTGTCAGCAGAGAGATGACTGCAGCCATTTTACAGCATGGTTACAAATGTATTAATCTGTACCCTAAAGTGGTACAGAGTATATATTATCAGTCAATGTGCCTCCCCCAAAAAATCAAAAAACACATCCAATGAAAAAACCTTAAAAAGAGACATTTAAACAATGAATATATTACTTACCCATTAGAAGCGGTGGCCCTCCGACTCCCGGGGAAACAGGAAGCTCACGTATCTTGAAGGCCTCCAACAGCATCCGATGCCATCCGCCATGAAGATCCGGCTCAGGTACCCCAATCTTCTTTTTTCTTTCTTTACTCACCGTCTTCTATCTTCATCTGTAACCATTTCTTGTTGTTCTTTATCTTCTTTCTCATCTGACAATCCATAAAACCCCATGTTAAATCCCAGCCGATGCTGTCTCGTCGGCTTCTTGGGCTCAATGAGGCGTCCACGGCCTTAAATAGGGCTTTGTGACGTCAATTTAGCCTCAAAATGGCGAACAGCCACCTGATTGGCTGTTCAAACATGTTCCGACTTTTTTTTTTTTTACATGACGTCACTTAAGGGAG